>KV745533.1:0-13795 GCA_001692735.1 Lepidopterella palustris CBS 459.81
CCCCCCCCCTTCCCTTGAAGTATATGCGCACCACTTCAAACTCTGCCAAGACACGGCCAAGACACGGCCACAACCGTCATGACGCTGCCGTGACACTGCCAAGAGTCTCCGCCCAGAATCAGTTCATCCTCTCTTGCAAACCTTCTCCAACGATCACCATCTTATCACCAGACATATTAATCATGTGATTCCATGTTCGCTTTCAAACACCACGTCGAACGAGTTTGACGGCTTTGATTTGCTGCCAGTATGCATCAAGACCGCTCCAGATCGGATTCTCGATTTGCTTGGGGTTCTTGATTCCATGAATACGCAAGCTCGACCGCATCCCTTGCTAGGCAATTCCCCAGTGTTCGCAAATGTTTGGATGACACCTTTAATGCCTTCCATAACGCAACTGATTCGCAATGTCTCTCCTTCCAGTTACGTTTTAGCGACTTCGGTAGTTAATTAAGCCCAAGGTCTAGCTGTTCCAATAGGGACGTCTAAACTGAAAGGCGGAATTTTGTTCTATGAAATACATTGATAATTCTATTAAAGCCATTTAGAAGGCTAGGTTCGGAGCATGTCTGCCCGGCGTTCCTCCCTTGACTTGCTTCCACCAGCAACGTAACCGGCACCCCAAATGCTCTCAATTTCAATAGCATAGGGGCAAAGCCGATGAATTGTCTCCCCGCAGCTTTCTCAGCTATCATGATACACAACTTCCCTGTCTCCTCAAAACACGAGCCCCGATTTTCTTACAGCTTCAACTCCAGCTCACTATGTTCAGTATTGGGACTGTCAAGGGACCTATTAACGTCGCTAGCGAATAGTTCGGCATCGGCATCGGCATCGGCATCGGCATTCCGAATCCTGTCCATCATTCTCCAACTATGATAGGGAGAAGTCAGTCAATCGCTGTCGCCGTTCGCAACCGGCACCGATATCTTCAGATCTCCCAGCGTCTAGTGCGAATTGTTTGGTTGCTGCATACCCTCAATCATTCATCGCCTCGGTCTACTTCTTGCCGCCCTCCACGTCCGTGAATGGCGAGTGATTATGCACTCGTTCATCGATTCGTTTCCATGACGCTTTCGCAACCACTCTTCCCCTCGTTGGTCCAAGTGTAGAAACTCTCTGCGATTGACCGCTCAATCTCTTCCGGCGTGGCCGACGTCGAGAGGAAGGTCAAAGGTCGAGGATGCGTCGGGGCAATATATGTAGGCCCTTGACTTGATCGTGTTCAAGCCAGAGTCAGCTTCTGGACCAACTTTGGTGCCGTCAGAGCCACTATTTGTGCACTTGCTCCACCCATCGAGAACCCTAATAAATCGATCCTTCGAATGTCGAGCGCATCGAGAAAGGCAATCACGTGGTCTGCCCATCCCTGAAATGTCCTCAGTATCTCTCCCGTACCTGTTGGCTAGGACGTTTCAGCTCTAGTAACACCACTGTTTCAGCGACGTATTGGTATATAGATAGGGGTATCCCCTCCTTTCAATCAACAAGCGATTCAATCTTTGCACCAGCTTCCAGCTGACAGTACCCTTCCCAACACGTGCATTGTCGAAAATAATAATTTGACGGCGACCAGCGAGGGCGTTGATCAAAAGCTGAATCCCAGAAGTTCATGTTTCCTCGGAAGTGGATGTGCATTACGAGAGGAATGCCCGTCGAGCGACCCAGCACGCGGTAAGCATAGTTGACGCCGTTGGATTCGACGAGCTGTGTTTCCGCTATCTATTGAGTATCCATCTTGAGTAATAAATGCCGCGGGGTGCTCGTAAATGGGATTGATTGTCAAAGCTTTCCAATCAAAACTATAATATTGATCGAATCGAAGGCAGTTTTCTTTTTGAGAAATGCTGAATGTCCCCGGATCTTAACTCCCATTAATACTGCAGGCACATGTTAGGAGCACATTAATCCAAAGATTACCTGTTTCCACTGAACTTCTAACGTACGACTTCATCGGTTCTCCAGATGCAATACTTTTTCCGATTTGGATTAGTCTTTCTCCTTTAGGAAACGCGCAATGCCAGACCACTACTTACAGCATCATCATCGTGCATTCAGCATCAAGACTTTCAATGAACTACCCACTTCATCACCTATTAAAGAACGTTTACTTATAAAGGCGTCCATATCCTCCTTTAGCAATAGGAGTGGACTTCGCATTCTCCATTCCTGGACAGTAATCTGTCATGTTTACAGTTGCTTGCCCACTTTCGCCCTTCTTCCTTGTATCAGCCAATGAAGATGTCTTACCAGCAAGTTGTAGCCTTTGATTGCCCACCATTGATGTTGTATAGAGCTTGACCTCGACCGAAGCAGAGGCGATATATTACCGGAAATCCAAAAACGGCGCCTCCATTTGCAACAACGCAAAAACCACGCAAAACCTAGAGTCGTTCCGGAACAAGTATCTAATTGGATATTCCCCCAGGCCTTCTGCATTGCTGAATCGAGTTAGTTTCTCTTCTAGCAGCCAAAGCTCTTCAAGCGGCTAGAATTCGAAACAAGCTCTTGCATTCATCAATTCGAGCAAACGGGAGCAGAAACCAGCGCTTTAAGTCCGGAGGTTCGTCCGATCCCATGTCGCCAAAGGTAACGGCAGTCGAAGAAAAATCTAGAAAGTAGTAGACCAGCAAAAAAATCGGCGCTCGCCCAAGCTTATGGAGAAAGAAGCCCACAATAACACCTCCATTATTAACCTCTTACCAAGCGCCCACCCCACCAAATCATCTGGAAGCGGCACACTCCACTACCTTGAATCCATCACAATCGACCTCGATCCGCGCGTGCGAAATCTCGTTTTCCGTCATGTAAGCGAGGTAGCAAGCGCCATATGCCCCATGGACAAACTCTTCGCCTTCAACCCTCTCCGGCGCGTATGGTTCGACTTCCACATGACGGGCCATATGATGTTCCACGCTGGGTTATACATGTCTGTGACGTATCTTGGGCTCCTGGAGAGAATGGCGGGGAGCCAGGAAGCGGCTGTGCTGATGGATCAAGAGATTCGAATGATATGTGAGATATTGAGAGAGAGGGGTGAGGCGGATGATAAGTTAATCATTGCGGTGAGCCGTTTGGCTATGGGGGAGGTGAGCCGCTACCCTTTTCCTTTGTTGATTTCTTTCCATATGGAGCTAACCAGAGCTCTGTTTTATGAACTCTACTCGGCCACTCTGACAAATGGCGTCCAGCGCATGGTCGAAATCAAAAGGAGGTGCCCCAACACTAAATCTAGGACTCTGAATGAAGCTCTTCCGGTGTGCCAGTTCTCCAACCTCTTCAGTATCCACTTCTCGTGGCTAATTCCCCTTTCCTCAACCAGCTGAAACACTATCGGCGCCGTCACAACCATCCTCTCCCACTCACCAACCCACCGCTTCACGCTTTTCTCCGCAAAAATAACATCCACCAGGCCCTAACCACAACGAATCGCCTACGTCATGTCCCAGAAACCACAAAATTCCAATTCGACCCTCTAACGTTTATCGCCTGCTCGAGTAGTATACGGCAAGTCCTGCTACTGTTTGATCCCGTCTTCTCCTCCTCGTCCTCGTCGTCGCCACTTTCTCCCGCACCAGCAACACCAGACCCCACAACCACCCTCCGCCTGACATTCCTCCTCTACACGACACTCCTTCTCCTCGAACACCCCCTCGCATCCAAATCCTCCTTTCTCCTCCTCTCCCAACTGCGGGCCTCGCTTTCCACTGTTCCCGTGCCCACGTCTACATCCCCCTCCCCGCTCCCCTTCTGGATCCGCCTCATCGCCGCTCTAGCAAGTACACACAAGGTACGCCAGTCCCCCCCGCGCCTTCCTCATGGCGCGGTTGGCGAAATACTCTTCCGCGCTGGTAGTTGGGGGTAGTGAAGGGGGTGAGATGAAGATCCATAAGTTAACAATCTCCTCCCAGTCTTATGCTTTGCCCCACTCCAATCCATGCCAGCAACCAGCATGATTGCCATCGCAAAGCATAAAAGAGCAGGAAAATTCATCGAATTTCTACACGAAAAGGGTATATATATGCCTATGCCGCGCTTCAATGCAAAGACCCGGATCCCGCCCAAGCCCGAATCGCGGATTCTGTAATGCTGTAATGCCTGACCAGCCACACCACGACACCGTCGCAATGCATAATGAATCCCACTCGCCCCAAGCAGTCAAACCAGAACCGGAACCATGCATATGCCACTTTCGAGCCCTCCAGCCATCATCAGCACAGCCACCTGCTTACAAAAAGCGTGCCGTGCGATAATATGCATATGAATCCCACCGGCCAACTCAGAATAAATTTTCGCCAAAAGTCCTTGCTGCCGTCGCAACACCCGCCTACAAGAAGCCTCCCGCGTGTCGGTTAATCCATCTACCATTCATCCCCTCATCCATCCATCCATCCACAAGGGCATGGCAAAAATCAGACAAAAGTATTATTATACCTCAAATCAGCCTCTCGTCGACCGAGAAAAGGGGTGGTCAAAGTAGACCATGCCTTAGCAACCTTCGAGCCTTACCAATCCATCGTCGGAGCCATCCATTATCGCAGTGATGCAGGGTATCGCACTAAAAAAACCCAAAGTCAACGACTCCTATAACCCCTGTGACGCTCACTTCTCCTCACTCAAACTCACCCATTCAATCATGAATGATTCCACGGCCCTTGCATCCCCCCTCCAAACCCCACATCCACACCAACCCCCCTCATCAACCCTCCACCCATCCCTCCACTCCCCATTCCGCTAAAGTCCCTCCTCCCCATCCCTGTAGTTCCTCTCCCACCAGAATTATACATACTCTCGAACCGCTCAAACCCACTAAACCTCGGATCCCTCCCGAACCTTGCAGGCGGCGTTCCAAAATCTTCCCCAAAAAAGCTATTATTCCCATTAGCCGACTGATCAATCGCATACTGCGGCGGCGCTGTGTACACCCTCGTGAAATAATCCCGCTGGTGCGATGGATCACGCGCTTCGTCCGCGTATTCGCGTAGGTTCTCGTAGACGGGGACGAGCAACCTATTCACGGGATTCTGCGCTGGAACATCGCCGCCACGCAAGGCGATGGCGCTGCCAGGGGCTCTGGATAGCCCACTGCCGCGTGCGTAAGCTCGTGCGTTGGCGGTTGCAGTGCTCATTATGCTCTTGTAGTATTCTTGTTGGCGGGCCGGGCGTTGCCCATCCGTCCACCACATTTGCAACTTCTCGACTTCGGTGAGGTGAAGTGCGAGTGGGGTTGTCGGCGCGTAGGCTGTTGGCATTGTATCTGCGAAGAAGGGGCCCTTAAAGGTCTGCGGCGTTGGCCGCTGATGTCCGAGACCGGTTGAAATTTCAGGGATGTGGGATGCGTGGATGGTATCCGGGTCACTGACGCGAAGGTTGGCTGTCGGGGCGGTCATGTGGGATGGGTGGGGAGAGTCGGTAGAGATTAGAGGACGGGTGGGGTTGTTGGTGAAGTTGGGCCGATTGTATAATGGGGCGTTGGCGTTCAAGGTTGAAGGTTGGCGGGTGAGGGTTGGCGGAAGCGCGGTATTTTCGAAACCTGGAGGGAAAGCTGGTGTGCGAGATGTTATGGCAGACGCTCTCACGTCTGGGATAGCGACAAGATTGTTTCCTGCTTCGATGCCACCGCGCTGTTCTGCTTGGGTACCCAGCTCGACTAAACGTTCCTTGAGTCTTTCAAGATCGGGAGAATTTAGTGGTAGAAAGCGACTCAGAAGCTCTTGACGGTCTGATGGTGATTTAAGACTACTTGCAGCATCCTCCCCGACTGAGATGTCTCGTAAGTTAGCCTGGCGCTCCTGAGGCCACAGGTCTTGCCGGATACGCTCTTTCTCACATCGAACGTAAAACTCCCGGCGTGCGTCATCATCCGTCGATTGTTGAGGAGAGTCAGTCTCCCTCTGGATTGTTGATCTCAAAGGAAACTCAAAGTTGAAATCCATCCCGGGCAGACGCGAAGGTCCAGGTGCCTCTCGAATAGTAGGCGTCGCCGCCGCAGTTAATACAGGAGGCAAGTTCAACTGTTGTGGAAATCTGGTCGTCGTCACAAAAGGATCCTCAGGTGGTACATTAGAGACTGTCCGAATCAGAGGTGTTACAGCTGCTGATGACTGTTGAGCAATTTTAGCCCCTCTGGCAAAAGCTAGATTTCCCAACGTTGGGAGGCGATCTCCATACAATGGTCCTGAAGCGCTAGATAGTGACTCAAAGTGATCGGATTCCGCGAGGGTAGGCCGTCGGGGAGAAAAGTTATTCTGCGAATTTGCACGAACCTGAGACAAGGACGATTCATTGAGGCGTTGGCTAGGTTGCGGTTGGCGAGATTGTTCTATCGCAAGTACCTGACGTTGTTCGGCAATTGCCTTGAAATATTTGAGTGTATTCTGCGGCACCCTCATCCCGACAGTCTGCCCTCTAAGCCTGTCAGAAGCCAATTGACCTTCAACTTTGCGACGAAAGTGTGAAAACTGCCCAATGTTGACCCATTGAAAAGAAGGCGCAGACCATTGATGAGCAGATACGTCTCTATTGGGGTGCGCAATGAATGTGACCTCACCGTCGGTGTTACCAGTGACCTGTTGGAGGTGAATTGGATCAGGTAATCTATGCCCGAAGACTTGAATGATCTCGTCATTGGTACTATTACGGGTGTCTGTGGGACTGATATCCTCGCTGTCTTTTCGCTGGAACATGGTTGTCGTGGGAATGGGCTCTGCGGCACTGAACCCAGAGGATGGTCCCTGACGACGTAAGAGAGGAGACTCGCTAAAGTCGGTCTGAAGGCTCGGTAGATTGAAAACGGAGGCTTTCTCTGCAGAAGATTCAGGGTGGGGCTGCGGTCGCTCGTTATAGTTTCGGTTATCGGTAGAGAAAGGTTCAGCAAGGCCTTGATCTGCCAGAGTTTGGTCTTCTAGGCCATGGCCATCATCATCCAAGTCGCTAGGGGCTAACGGTCTCCACGCTTTATTACCTTTGTTGCGGTTGGACTTGAATTTGATCAAACCAGCCAAAGGAACAGGCCCAGATGTTGGCGGCCCATCTCCATCGTAGAGCTCACGATCATGTCCCCTGCGCGCCATGTCTGCAAAAGTATTGCCGGTAGAAGAGGCTGTAGGAACTTGTGTCTTAAAGAGTGACGGTTGTCCTAGTTTCGTGCCTTGAGCTGCGGTTAGAGTCTGAAGCGAGGGAGATCGGTAGGTAGGAGTGTCGTCTTCGAGTTCATCCGCGTATTCGTTCTCTTCGTTGGGGACGATTTGAATGTGTGAATATGGGGTGGTTGGCTTTGCCTGCCCCGGGGTACCGACAGGAAGGCGGCCTTTTGCTGCACTGGCAGCAGGTGCACCGCGGCGAGCTGGAGAGTAGTCAGATGAAGATGCTGGAACAGCTGTAAGGCGTTTTGCGAGGTGTCTCGTGCAGAAGTGAGGTGAACGACGGCAGATTGGACTCACTGCGCCTGCCACGAGCTTTGCTTCTGGACGCCAGTTTGGTCGACCGTGTGGGAGGTCGAGGGATAAGGCCAGGAAATGGCTTGAAACGAACCTAAATCTGCGACTGAGTGCGTACAAATGAAACTTTATAGTGAACACATGGAGGAAGGGCGAGGTTGTGTTTTAGTGTAGAGAGGCGGAAGCGAAAGTTGCCGTCGTTTTGGCAATGACGAATGAGGGCTCCGGCATAAACTGAAGGGCGAATAGGTGAACAACTTATTGCTTTGCGTGGTGATGGCCTGATAGCTTATAGCGGATTTAAGACGGGAGATTCAAGAAAATGGGGCAATGATGCGTCGGCCCCAGGATTTAATCTGCAGCCTCCATGGCGGGATGGTGCAGTATCTAGTCAAGAGACGGCCAAGGCGGGTAGATGCATGACATGAATCCGCTTTGAAGAAACTGTTAGGTCTAAGTAAGTACTAATACAGCCCTCCTTAATTCCCAGCTTTTTATATTGTCGTTATCTGCACCGCCGTAGAGCAATGACCAACTGCCACCGCAGAGACAAGAGATGTGTCTTGGGACACGTTTTTAACAATTTACGCTACATGCACTTACAAACTAGTGCGATACGACGCACGAAATGCCCTTAGCCAGCTACTCTGCCTTGTTGGTTGTTTGTCTCTGAAGAGTCTTAGTGCACCAACCAGAGTCTGAGACTTCCAGTGGCCCTCCGACAACATTGACAATGCGACCTCAAATTTTGGCAGTGATCTGGATATTAAAGCAGCCAAAATATAGGGCTACCATGTACATCTTGTGCCCTCCAGATAGGAAGTTCTTCCTCGGGAGGGAATGGACTTCATTAAATATCATAATAGCAAAACCAAGAAGAATTCAACAAGCGCTCCGCTTTTTGGTTATTCCAGATTCTTGTCCCAGTGTTGGCCTACGATAAGCCCTCATCTCTGTGGTGATTCATGGCGCTGGAATTGAGGCAGTTATGGAGCTGAGGGCCAGAGACAAGGCAGCGGTGGATGGATCTGTGGAAGGCCTGGTATTAGGTATAGGAGATACCATGGCATTTCTACGATTATACTTCTAATAAATTCCCAAGATACTGCAAGTTGACGCGGTTCATCAGCCCAATTCTATGACGAATCCGTAAATTTACGTGTGGAAAATATACTCTGCCTAGCAGCCCACACCATATCATGGTACTGACAGAAGTAGCAGGTTCACGGTTGCGGGACTTGTACCTTTCAAGTTGCAGCATCTGTGAGCTGTCACTTCCCACATCCCTTCAGCTATATCCATGGTGGCTTGTCCTATCTTACGGATTTCCGGTCTTGAGCAGCATGACAATGAGCATTGCTAACAACTTTCGATAAGTAGGATTTAATTAAGGCCAGGCAACGTTGAGAGTCGGATTGGCAGATTGTGGTGATGGCAACGGAGAAGATGGGATTGATGTGATGTTGATGGGTGCAATCGGAGAATATCGATGGCGATGCCAAGGGAGTCGAACAGGGATTAGTCATGGTCGTAATGAACGTATTTAATTGGTGCATATTATACTCGTAAGGTTGTTGTCTTGGTAACGTAATGTGCGGCATAGACATATCGAAGGGATCTTAGAAAAGAGCGTGAAATGTGTTTGGACTGTTCAATTGAAGCAAGTCTCAGCCTTGGAAGCCCTGCAGTGAAGGAGCCCAGTGAGGGACTCTGTGTTTGATTTGATTTTTGGAGAGTGGACTAACGCCTGAATTCGTGTCAAAACGGAAACCCGTTCAGCATGAACTCGAATGTCGGGCATTGGAAAATAGTATTGCTTCGCATTTGCTGGTGAAATAGGCCCCACTAAATTATTCTGCCCTGTCTGCTCTTGACTTCCTCCACCTCGTTTCTGAAATGGATCCAACCCCCAAATATTTCGTAGATGCCAGATATACAGATACAAAGATCGATGAAGAAGGAAGATCGACCAAAGAATATCAATCCAAACCAAACGCCAAAAAGCCGAGACCCTCAAAGCTCCGCCTCCGGTGCTTCATGACCTTGAATCCCTCATAAACGATGCAATTTCCAAATGTGTTCGCGGCAACGACCAATTTCAGGCCTCAACGCTCCTGTTCTCACTTGAATGCTGCCCAGCAGCATGCCTGTCCATAGCAGAGGCATGCCTTCGCTCGGCCTACGCACGTGCTAGGCGTACAACTACATCGCCACACTAAGCAGCGCGTAAGCCGCTTACAGACCTATCTAAAACACTACAAGGAAGGCACGGAGTGATAGTGACGGCTAGAAACGCCAGTACAGAATGCCTAGGACTTTATATAGATGTTCTTTGCGCAGTATTCTGCTCTGCACTCAAGGGCAGTGTTGGGCGAGCACCTAGCAATCCTCAACACCAAGGACAAGCTATATAGATAGATATATAGATAGAAATCACAAATTCGAATAACCTTAGGAGCACGGCAGATCTCATCACGGAGGGTTGTAAGTGAGCTTTTAATCAGTTAAATTTTTATCGATAACGCAGGACACAAAGCGACGGGTAAAGGGATAGCCTGTCAGCTTACGCCTGATTACACCGCACATTGAGGCTTTGGTGCTCTCTAGCTGCAGCTTAGCATTCTTTAAGCAATTATTTCCTCTCACTCTCCCGTTGTTAAGGTTCCCTTACTTCTGGATTCGCTTCCTTTTGTACTATTTGCGCTTTGTAGCGGCCTTACTTGCGCTGTCTTGAGAACCTTGCCAGAAGAGGCTAATCGCCATGGAACGTCTTTGGCGAGCGACAGGTAGTTTTCACGATACCTCTTCTTGAGCTACTCTATATCCACACGCGCTCCCGCTATTTTCTTAGCTATGTAATTGATATATCTTGGTTTGCAAGCACTAAGATAGGTACAATTAATGCCTAATAGTAAGTTGTCCTTTCCTAATCTCAATTTGAGAAAACACTCGAAGACCTCAGAAAACTCAATCAAGATTTCCTTATTGTTGCTGGACAAACTGCCAAGCTAGGCTGGATGGACTATTTTGACTAGAATGTACGATTTTATATAGTAATTTAACCTTCACCATTTACTCGTTAGCAAGGTAGCTTAACAGGAACACCATAAGTTGAAATATGCTCGGTGCCAACATCTCTTTAGTCCTCGCGCTTCCCTCTCGCAAACTTATTTTTTTGAATGTTCTGCACGAATCGAGACAATCTCCATCACCGAGATGGGGAGCTCAAATTTAATATCTCAGCATGTAGCAACAAGTGGCACGGCAATCAGGCAACCACGCTCCCCGTACCTGTGACTGCGGCCCTTGTATTTGGGTACCCTCTCTCCATCTCCCACAAGCCCGTGAGCTAATTTCTTCCGCAGAATGTATGAATGTGGATATGGCCAATTGCCGACAAGGACATGATCAATCATCAAGGCAAAAGAACATCATTGGAGTACGAATTCGGGAACAAAGGACTGACGCATTTCGTGAGATACTTTTTCCATCCAACACCAATCAATCTTGATGAGAAGAAAATAATTTCTATCTTGAACTTCCTGAAGCTCTATCCAAAACACCTCTCAATCATGGCATGCCACCACAATGTCTCTCCCAGGAATGAAATCGGCATCAATGTTACCTCTCCTCCCTCTCTCATCTCTTCCATTGCCCAATCTTTCATCATACTAACATCTCTCAAGGTCAGAATGTTCAAATCATTCTACTTCGAACCCCAAAACAGCAATGCACCCTTGCCAGGAGCCCGCGACCCACAATACAAAGCACCCCCTTCCCCACGTACTCAGAAGACGCCATTCTCCGACCAGATCAAAAGACCCACAACGGCAATTGCAATTGTGAAGCTGTCATGTATGCTGTGGAGACCAAACCCTTTGATCTGCAGACTTTTATAAGCTGTAACTAGAGTCTTTGCTCTCGGATATGTCTCTCCACCTCCCCCTTACCTACGGTGGACGGTTAACGGGTAAAGTGCAAAAACTTAAAATTCAAAAATTCAAACCCCGCATCACCAATCTAAAAAGTTAGATATAGAATCTTTTAGCATTTATGGAGTTAATAATTACCTAGGCTAGCTATTCTAACCTAGGAAGTTAAAAAGTGTACCCTCTTGTGTAAGAAGTATACCTCCTAGGCTTGTACAAGACCTATAGAGGTAGTAAAAGGACTTTTCTGCCCTATTCCGCACAAGCAAAATTAAAGAAAGAGAAGAAAGATTATTAATAGCTTTGTACAACTTCTAGGCGCCTATACTATAACTAGCACCTTTGCTATAACTACTATAACTGCCTTGTTCTTCTCTACTAGGGCCTCTAGTAATTACGGGACCGCCACGGCCACAGCTATAGCCACGGCTACTACTACTACTATAGCCGCCTTAAGTAGGTAAATTCTAACTATATAGCTATATTATATTACTTGTAGTTACCTAAGTAGGGGGGCTATTTAGAAATTATATATAAAATTAGGCATATATAAGCTACTAGTTAAAAAAGGGAAAGTAAACACTATAGCTAGCGGCCCTATTAGAAAAAATATAATTAAAGTAGGTATTCTTTATAAATAAATAGAGAGATATATAACTTAAGCTAGTTAGTTGTATAAAAAAGAGAAGGAATAAAAAATACTACTAGTAAAGGTAAAGAACTCTTTTATAGCGGTATACGTGTAGGTATAGTACTTATAAGTATAGCGGTTAACAAAACTATAAATGTGTATAAATACGGCCTTAGTATATAACTAGCAGCTAGAAAGAAGCCTATTAGCTATAAAAGCTTTAATATAAACTACTAAAAAAGACTATAGGTAATTATATAGTAATATATTAACGCCTATTATATATATAGAATAGTTTACTATACGGGCTATTTATTTGGACTTTTATAAGAGGTTAGTAAAAATAAGAAAAATTACTATATAATACTTATATAAGTTATAGTAAAATAAGTTAAATTGTAGGTAATATTAGAATCTATAATATTAATAACCTTATACGCTATAGCGTTTAGAAGACTATTAGTATTTAAGCTAAAAACCACGTTAGAATTAAGGTAAGTAACTATAGTTTAATTTAAATAATTACTATATAGAATAAGATTTACTTCTACTATATAGTTTTAGTAGTAGATTTTATAACTACTATTATTACTAGTACTATTAGTAATAGCTAAACTATAGTAGGCGTTTAGGTTAATAGATATCGCTATTATATAATAACTTATAGATATTAATAGAGAAAAGAGATAGCTAGAAATAAAGAGAAGTTAAGGTAAGAAAGTTAAGGTAAAAAAGTTAAGGTAAGGAAGTTAAGGTAAAAAAGTTAAGGTAAGAAAGTTAAGATACTATATAGTAGTGCTAAAAGTGAATAGATATTACGGGGCTATATTAAAATACACTTATATATATACTAGAGTAAGAATAAAAGAGTTAGCTTTATATAAAAAGTAAACTTTTATAACCTTTTATAAACTTAGCGCCTACTATAAAGGCTATATAAGGATATAATATTATCTTTTTTAGGTAATCTCTTTTCTTATATACTTAATACTTATAAGAGCCCTTACTTTTAATTAATATTCTTTACTAGTAGCTTTTTTTAAACCTTTTTGTAAACTTTAGTTTTTTTTTAACCTTAGCTTTTTTTTTAGCTTTAGTATTCTTTTTAATCTTTATATAAGGTTTAGTTTTTATTTATAGCTTTTCTATATAAGGCTCTTTTTTAACCTTTATAGATTCTGCCTTTAGCTTATTATATAAGGGTTCTTTTTTAATTTTCTTAAAGTAAATATATATAGCTATTTTTTTAGTTTTTTTTTAAAAAAAAATAGTTTACTATTAATATACTTCTTTACTATATAATAGTTATTTAGCCTAAAAAGTAAAACTAGTCTATTTTAATTAATTAAGTTTATAAGGTATTATAGTAGGCCCTAGTTAATATATAACCCTAGCTTACCTTATATAAAGATAGTAAGAAGTATATTAATAAATTCTACTAAACTAATAACCAGGCTATTTAGTATTATAAAGTTAAATTAACCTAAATATAGTAAGTATTATATAATTATTATTATATAAGGTATATATAAATAAGACTACTATTAATAAAGGTTTTCCGGTTAAATCTATTTATATATTAAAGCTTATATTATATAAGGAATACTTAAATAATAATTAAGAACTTCTAAACTATAGGTCTTTATATAAGAGTTAAACTTAGCTTTTTAGTAGTATTTATTAATTACTATTAAGCTACTTTAGCTAGTATATAACCCTTAAAAGCTTTTAGCTAATAAAACCTAAAAATAAAGAGAGTCCTTTTAGTATCTATTAGTGTATCCGGCGCCTCTAGA
>KV745534.1:0-13788 GCA_001692735.1 Lepidopterella palustris CBS 459.81
AAGGTTAAAATATAGTATTAAAAGCTAAATATATAATACTTAGGGCGGTGCGGCGTTTTTACTTAAACCGCGCCGCCTCTATAGGGGAAGTAGTAGAAAGGGGGAGCAGTAAAAAAAGAAAGTAGTAGAATAGATTAGCTTTTAGAAGCTTTACTACCCGTTTTGTCCTAATAATAATAAAAGCCCCTACTAGGTTGTAGCTTTAATTAGAGAACTAATTAGCGCTATAAAGAAACAATACGTAGGTTTAAAGTAGAACAGTATTATAGGCCTAAGTAGTAGTAGGTTTTAAGTTAAAGGAAGTATTTTATATAAAGCGTTAAAGCTTAGGCGGGGTTTTAGTAAGAGGTTAGGCATAGGGCGAAGTAAAATAAAGGCGATAAAGGTTTAAGTAGAATAGCTAGAAATAGGCTAAAAAAATACTATAGTAAAATTAGTTAGGGAATAAAAGGGTATTATAGTAATATTTTTATTTTTATTTTTTATTTTTATTTTTTTTTTTTTTAAATCGTTATATATTACGGTTAGGGTAAGGTATTACTATAAGGAATATTAGAAGAGTAGAGATTAAAGAAGCTAGGCTAATAAAATAGGGTTAAAAAAAGGCACGGCAAAGCAGTAGTAATTACTTTAGAGTTAGTAAATATAGCCGTTTATAGGTTGGGGGGTATAAAGAAATAAAAAGTATATAATAGAGTAAGTTAAGGATATATACTAAATACTTATTTAAGTACTCTTCTCTTTATATAGGCTTAAATTAAGGCCGGAAAGCGTAGGTCTAAGGTTAAACAAAGCTATCGGGGTGTACAATAAGGTATATTAACTTTATTAACGAAAAAGAAACTCTAGAAACTAATACAACCTATTAGAGTATTAGGGGTAGTTAGAGTAGTAGCTTCGGTGGTTTCTACAGGGTGCTTTTACAGGGAAACGGCGGGTAATAAGGTGCTAGAGTATAGCGGCGTAAACGTAGTATATAAAATATTCTAAGGGCACTTTTTACGTAAGTAAAGCCGAGACGGATATATAATAAACATAGGGTTTAGAAAGTTATAGTACTTTAAGGTTATATAAATAGATAAGAATAAATTACTTATAGAAGCAGTATACTAAAAGGGACTAAACCTAAAGATTAGTGGGTACGACTATAGAGGGGAGCAGGAAAGTAGGGGTTAGTACTTTAAGTATATTTATAAAGGTATAGTAGTATAGGGTAAATAAAAATAACTAATAGAAAAATAGATCGGACCTAAATAAAGGAGTTTACTAGAATACGTTCTATATTAACTAGTAAAAAAAATAAAAGAAGCTAGGCTAAAAGTAAGAAAAAAATAAAAAGAAAATAAAAAAGGTTAAGTTAATAGAAAAAGGGGCAAGGTTTTAGAAGAAAGAGAAAAGGGAGGTTTAAATAAGTTATAATATAAAAAAGAAAAATAGTAAGGGTATAAAGAAATATTAGAAATAGAATATATTAAAGTACCGGAGTAGTTTAGTTTTAGGAGATTGTAATTAAAGGGGTAAAAGAAGGGGTAAAAAAGGTAGAAGGGGTAGAAGGGGTAGAAGGGGTAAAAGGAGTAAAAGGGGTAAAAGGGGTAGAAGGGGTAGAAGGGGTAGAAAAGGTAGAAGGGGTATCTAGCAGTGCACTTATAGTTAGAGTTTAGCAGTCGACACAACAATAAAAGGTCGTGCACCGGGCAAAAAAGGGTCGGGCATAGGCAAACAAGGCCCCCCGAATGCAATGCCGCGATGGAAATTATTATATCTCGCGTAGTTATACCGTTGTGTTAATGCAAAGTTTGGTAGCGTTAGGGTAGATTGTGGAAAAAACCTTGATTCGGTTAGTAGGGCTCGCGTAATGTGGAAAAAACCCCAATTAGGTATAGCGGCACAATAAGCGAGAAAAGCGACATAAGTCAAAGGGCAGGTTAATAAAGGCTTCGCCTAAACACCTATCTATATACAGTATATAGCGCTGCAACAACTATAATAACTATAATAACTATAATAGCGGCGGCGACTGCAATAATTACGACAACTATAATAACTACAGCAATTATAGCAATTACTAGTAATAAGGCCGGTGGCAATTACGAGCAGCAACTACCGGCCCCTATAATAATAGAACATTATAGGCCGGGCGAAAAATAGGTAGGTATAGGTAAATAAAGCCTTCTAAACGTATTATAGTAATTAAAATTATTATATCTTACGTGCTTGTGCTTGTATTACGGTCGGATATAGTGTAGGCCTTAATTTAATTAGTAGGGTTCGCGTTGAGTAGACGCCGATCGGGTATAGCGGTCAAGGGAATAGCCCCTTAAGATAATAACTAAACTCCTCTCTCTTTATTACCGTTTCACTAGGTTTTAAAATTAAGAATATACACATACTTACAGTCTATAGATAGTAATTACAGCTCCTTTATTTAGGAGAGAATATTACGTAGCAATTTAGTGCGATATTACAGTGTTAAAGGTAGAACTAGTATAGGCCGGGTAGTTAAAGGCTTTAACATACCCTCCTTTGTTAAGGATATCGGCCTTACTAATAATATTCGTAGTTTGGAAATCTTATAGTAATGCCTCCTAAAACCAAAGGCGGCTGTTCGGTAAAGTATAGTAATACGTAAAAGTAAAAAAAAGCGAAAAACGCTAATAGAAGAAGGGCGTACCAGCAGGAGCAAAAAAAGGCGCAGGAATAATAATTTAGCACTACGCACTTTCGAATTAAGCTAGACGCTTACTTAGTTCTCTAATAGGCAGGCCTAGAAGGGAACAGGCAGATAACCGCGCCCGAATAAGGTATCTAAGCGGAAGGTCTTAATGTTCCGGTAGATAAAGAGTAACGGGAGATTATAGAGGTAGTTATTTAGTCGCGTTTTTCTTTTCTAAACAGTGTAAAGTCTAACAGGCAAATTGCAGGCCTATAAGGCCCTCTATAGGCTATTAAAATCTTAATAGCTACCTAGTACTAGAGTCTTACTTCCGACCAAATATAGTTTAAATAGCCTATTTCCTTTTTCTGCCTCTACCTAAAGCGTTTTGTACTAATAATAAGTTTAGCGAATTTATATAGTCCGACCTGCTCCCGTCTATTAAGAATAAGGCTATAGATAAGGCGTTGCTACCTAACATTATACGCTTACTGTTGCTAGAGAGGCAATTTACCCCGGTACAGTCTTAAAACGCGTCGCGGTCGGTAAGCGCGCACACAACCACAACAGCAGCGGAAAAGGGCAATATTATAGAGTATAATTTTAGGGAAGAGTCGAATACTAAAGATAAGAAAGAGATAGTGAACATTACGGTAAAGCTAGCGGAGCAGCTAGTGTAATTCCACGGCTGCAAGGCCTATAACTATAAAGAGGCGGAGCAAAATCACAAAATAGACCTGGCCGAGCACGCCTTACTAGAGAACTTTATATCGCGCCACGATTTGCTGCCGGACACACTAGGCTGCCTAAATATACTTGCGTAGGGCGAGGTTTTAGCGGCAAATACGGAGTAGTAAAAGCACGCCTTTGTAAAAACCTCGGCGGGAGCGCCGGAGCAGCTAGCAAAGGTCTATATCTATTACTCTTACTAGGAGCAGTCTTTTCTAGATACTACGGTTATATACAATATAGATAGTATTATAGGTTTCGCGTATAGCTTGGCCGTTACTAGGTAGGGAATTTGTTTTAACCTCACCCTACAGGTTATCTTAAACCTAGCGGCTAATATTCACCTTACCTTTCTAGTTAGTAGGGAGCAGGGTTAAACACGGCAGGTCCCTCTCTACATAATCCCCTACTATCTCCTTGGCCGCCTAGTGGGCCAAGAAGACATTTTAATCTTTCTCTTCTTCCCCCGTCTATATAAGCAACGCCGGCCAAATAGCTACCTAAGCTAGGCAGTCCTCTAATAATGGACAGATCGGGTCCTACTCCTAGTAATATATAGCCAAGCTTCGGGATCCACGCTACAGCACTATTCTAGTAGCTATAAGTATAGCAAGCTTAGTAGTAAGGCCGCCCACACCGAGTCTTACGCCTATATTAATAAGACGGGAGCGCAACATTAGCGGATTTATTATTTTCTTAGGCCGGAGATACTTAAGAAAGTATAGAAGGTTATTATACACACTATTAAAGAGGAGGGCCTTTAGAACTTCAAAGACGTGCAAATCTTCTTCGCCGGAAAAAACCTAAAAGTCCTTACTAAGCAACCGGTGCTACAGGCCGTCTAGGACAATTTTTTTGCCTAGTAGAAATAAGCCGTTAATATTACCTACCTTCGCCCTAACTAGCTTTAGTTGGACATAGGGAAGAAAGTGTACGCTCTACTATCCTTCCTCTAGTACCAGGACGCCGAGGACTAGCAGGCCGAGATATACTTATAGCGGCCCTACTACTTAGATATATACTAGTAATAGTTTATACACGGGTCTCTAGTAAAGCCGTCGCTATAGCGCATCTTCTACACAGTATTACTACGGGACGCGGTTGGCATAACTATACTTAGCGCGGCCTAATCGCAAAGCCGGTAGTAAGGCCTTTTATATAGCTAATTCTACACTAGCAAGAAGGAGATTTTCAACGCCGCTAAAACGTTCTCTTTCTATAACGGCGCACTAGAGAGCCTTACGCTAGACCCTAAAATCCAAGCGGGGTAGCAGTACGCTAGTAGTTTAGAGAACTATTATACAAACACGCTAAATAAGTTATACTTAGCTAGTAAGGCGCGCTATACCGTAGGTATTACAGGTGCTTACTATAAGTCCTTTAGTACGCGTAAGGAGCACTATATAACCTAGACGCTCGCCCGCCGCATTAGGGACTGCCTAGAAGCCGCAGGCAACTAGAACCACAAGGTAATTAATACTATACCAGAGCCATTCTAGCGCCTTTCCACGGCAACGTTCTTAGGCTTTATACGCGCCAATATTAACAAGTTCACCACCAGTTTCAAATACGTCCGCAGCCTAGGAACGCATAACTATATCTTATAGAAGCACAGCCAGGCTATAATTGCGTTCCTCCGCCTACTAAAGTTCGGGTACGGTAGTTAGCAGCTTAGTCGGGAAATTGCGCTTTAGTATAATAAGATAACGTCCCGCAAAACCGGCTAACAGCTCTACAGCCTTGGCTTCTCCTAAACAGTTAAGCGTTACGGCTACAGCTAGTTCCTACCAAAAATCAATTAGGAGCGCTTTATCTTCCTAAAGGACCTCCCCGGCCGGAGTCTCTTTAGTAATATCTATATAGTAGACGCCTTTAAAGCCTACTAGTAAATAGTTTAAAAGATAAAGGATAACTTTATAAAGATTAAGAGGCTAGCAGGATAGCTATAGTAGTACTATACCTCTATAAATATCTGTAAGCTACTTCTCTACTATATAATATAAATCTATCTACGTCATTTCTACAAAGATATGTTCGCGTTAATTAAGGTATCTATTTAGCCGGAGTATCGCGCTAGGGTAATTAAGGGCCGCTTTACCCTATACTAGGCGAACCTAGACAAAATCCTAGTAGCAGAAGGGGAACAGAACCTATTATAGTATCGGCTAGCTAGTAGAAATAAGATAGCGTATAAAAGCCTAGACAATTTCATTAACTTTCTCTAGGACTTTAACAATAACCTAGCGAGGAAGCACTAGGACCGGAAGGGGTATAGAGTACTCTACAAGCAATACGTTAAGGTTATTAGCAGCTACTGCGGGCACAAGAGAGCGGCTAAGTTTACGCGCAAAATAAAGAAACTGTTTCCTCTAATTAACTAAATTATTCCCTACCCTAACTAAACCGTGTTCTAGCAGTACACTAAGCAGCACAAGCGGATATAGCTGTTAATATATATAGAGGATATAGACGGTTGGGCGGAGCGTAGGGCGACTATACTGTAGGTAGATATCAACAACTTATAGGATAGAGTTATATAGAAAATTAGACGGACGGAATAGGCGGTAATACGGGCGATCCCTAAGGAGCTAAAGGGGGTCAACAACCTATCTATAGATAATATAAATGCTAAGGTACTAGAATTATAGAGCCGCCACCAGCAAGCACTAGCGCAAAAAATATAGGCGCCCCGCCGGTAAGTATAGTAGTAACAAAGCGTTAGAGCAGGATATTATTATAATTTCAAGTATAGAGCAAAGTATATAAATATAGATAGTAAGGGTAAAGAAATACAAACTAATTATATTAGGGTTATCTAGCAAAGGCTTCACCGAAACAACCTAAGTATATAGAGAGGTTAACGCGTAGTCGCTACAGCCAATATATATACTCGAATAAAAATATACTCTTTAACGCCCCGCCCACTAATACGTGTATACTAATAACGTGCTTAGTAACACACTTATTACAGCCTTATTTATCTTTGTTACGGCCTCGTTTGTATTTGTTGCAGTCTTGTTTATACTTATTACAGCCTTATTTATATTTCCTGCTTGTTGCGGCCTCGCTCGTACTCGTCTTACGCGATAAACATTATATTAAAACAGGTCTAAATAGTGGTTTAGAAGTTAATATTTTCGCCTAGCGTCTTTAAATTGTTATAACGTCCAAAAATAGTATTAGCAGCTACTAGCACTAACGTTTATATATTGGCAATAGTTATAATCCCTACTTAGGCAATAGAGATAGTTTATTATTCTATAGCCTCGTAGATAGCAACACGGTCCTTGTTACGCATTTTATTAAATTCGCTAATACACATAGCACCGCCGTCTACAAGTACTATAGCTCTGCCTTCTAGGTAGAATTCCTGTATAGCTTTATCCCGCTAGACTAAAGCTGTAAGACCGGCTACCAAGAAGCCTTTTACTAGAAGTGTAAATAGTAATAGGGGTAACTTTCTTAACAAACTTAAGTAGTTGCAATTTTGCAGTTCCGGGGTCTTTAAGAAAAAAGAACGTTAATATTACTAAGGAGTTTTGTGCCGGAAGTATAGATAGTAATAGGGGTGACTTTTTTAATAAACTTAAGCAGTTGCGATTTTGCAGTTTCGGGGCCTCTAAGAAGAAGAATATTAATATCACTACAGAGTTTCGTGCCGGAAGTGTAAATAGCGATAGGGGTAACTTTCTTAATAAACTTAAGCAGTTACAATTTTGCAGTTCCAGGGCCTCTAAAAAAAAGAACATTGATATTACCACAGAGTTTTGTGCCGAAAGTATAGATAGTAATAAAGGCAACTTTTTTAACAAACTTAAGCAGTTGCGATTTTATAGTTCCAGGGCCTCTAAAAAGGAGGACGTTAATATCACTATAGAGTTTTGTGCCAAAAGTGTAGATAGTAATAGAGGCAACTTTCTTAATAAACTTAAGTAGTTATAATTTTGCAGTTCCAAGGCCTCTAAAAAAAAGAACGTTAATATTACCACGGAGTTTTCTGCCGGAAGTGTAGATAGTAATAGGGGTAACTTTTTTAATAAACTTAAGTAGTTGCAATTTTGCAGTTCCGGGGCCTCTAAGAAGGAGGACGTTAATATTACCACGGAGTTTTGTGCCGAAAGTGTAGATAGCAATAGGGGTAACTTTCTTAACAAACTTAAGCAGTTGCGATTTTGTAGTTCTAGGGCCTTTAAGAAGGAGGACATTAATATTACCACGGAGTTTTTTGCCGGAAGTATAGATGGCAATAGGGGTAACTTTTTTAACAAACTTAAGTAGTTGCGATTTTGCAGTTCCGGGGCCTTTAAAAAGAAGAATATTGATATTACTACGAAGTTTTATACCGTTAGGGAGAACCTTCTTGTATCTACCTATTAGTAGGCAGGCAATGGCTTTTTTAATATCCTAGTCTCTATATATAAATAGGGTGATACATTCTAAGAAGGCTTAGTAGAGGTCTACTCTTTAGCTTATCTTTAAGAACTTTTACTTCTTCTCCTCTAAGAATATAGCGTTACCTTTTATGGCGTAGTCAATATTAGCGTAAATACTAACTAGGCGGATATATAGGTTTCGGATTACAACTACGCCGTTCAATTACCTAGAATCTTTTTATTAGTAGATTAAGCACACGCCCATAATTGTGCATTGTAAGCCGGGCACCACGCGGTTTACAAGATAGTAATACGCACAAATCTAGAAGTATCGCGGCAGTTCACTAACTAAAACCTTATCTAGGGCTTCCTAGAGCTTAAGGACTTATTAGTTAATAAACGGGTATTTTTTATACGCTACAACCCTAAACTAGCAAACACTACTTAATAATATTACCCTACTGCTTTTGTCTTCTACACGTTTAGGGAAGCGTTATTCTGGAAAATCCGCCACTTATAGAAATGTTATCTTTATAATTATAGTTCTTGCATTGAATATAGAGAGAGGTGGCTTTGAATATAGAGAGAGGTAGCCTTAAATATAGAGAGAGGTGGTTTTGAATATAGAGAGAGGTGGTTTTAAATGTAGAGAGAGGTGGTTTTAGATATAAAGAGAGGAGACTTTAAAGGTGAAAAAAGGCGGCTTTAAATGTACAAGTTAAGGCGGCAATAACAATGCAAGGTATTTACACTAGGTAGAAAACGCGTACGGCCTTAGAATCGCAAATAGATATTTAGGTGGCCGAGTAGTTAGAATAAAGCCAATAGTTAGCTGGTGCAATATATATACGTAAGGTTAGTAGGCTTACTAGTTATATACGGATAAAGGCTACCTAACCTATTAGTTACTTTTCTAGGGCCCTTTTGTGGGAGGCCTTAGTCGTAAAACTTATTAGCAATAAATAGGAGGGTATAGAAAGTAATTGTATAATAGTTAATTAATATATTTCTATACTATATATAGCTTTAATTATAGATATCAAATAAATATAGAACCGTTACACTAAAGACATTAACTTCCGTAGAGCTTTTAAAGGGAAATAGGCCTTCGCTATATTATACGCTAACCCTAGCATAACTATAGCAAGGAAATAACTATTACCTACAAGCTATTAATAGCCTACGTAAAAAAGAAAGCTATATTAAAGGCTTCGCCCACTCTGCCTTTCTTAACGCTACGCACTTTATTCTATATAAACTAGTATAGCCTATATATAGTTAAGCCGATATATAGCTTTATAATATTCCTACAGCTAGGTAGTACGCTATAGTTAGTTAGGGCATTATATAGCTAAGTACTTAGCTAAAAAGCTTAGGTAATATCTATTATTACACTTCACCGTTTTACTTAACGTCTTTTTTTACCACTAGCATCTTCAATTCACTTTAATAGTTTTACTACTTTATTCACTATTAAATATCTAGGCAGCAATATAAACAGCCAAGGCTATAAAAGTAGATTTTTTACCCAATTTCAACCTAATCCTTAAAATCCTTAATAACCTCATTTTCAATTTTCAGGCCAACTTTTCTCTTTTCTCTTATTTTCCCTTATTTTCATTTCTTCTCCCTCCCCGCCCTATGACGTCTTCTAATTCAATTCCTTATTTCCTTGGTAAAATTAACCCCGCACGTGTTAAAACGGCTACCGCACTTACTTTAGCTGTAAGAAAACACAAATATACAATATAGCAAAGTCATAAGGTATGTATAACCCCTTTAGGCCGCCGTAAGGTATGTTCTTATTCACTACAGTGGCTAATACGTTCTATAGCGCCCAACGCGGCCGTTAGAGACTTCCCGGACGCAGATATCAATAACTTTAATAGTGTAGAGCCGTCTAGTAAAGCCTTTAATAGCTTGGCCTTTGCCCCTAAATAAGTACTATTAGCCGCAGTCGGAGAAGGCTCTAAGCCGCTGCCTAATAACGACGCCCAGTAAGAGAATACTATAGCGGAAACTAAACCGCCCGTAAATAAGGATATAATAAGCGACTTTCTGTCTTTTAATAACAACGCTAGCGACGCAGTAAGCCTAACTACGCTAGACCTAGGTATTATTAAAGATATTGAGATTTATAAGAATATAAAGAAGCTAGCGCCCCTATATAAACTAGATATTAAGAAGCTCCGAAATTTTTTAGCTAGGGAAAAGTTTCTTAAAATTTATAACAAGCTTAAAGATAACTAGCTAAGGCCTATATAAGTTACTATACAAGTAGCAGGTACCCAACAACAGCATATAATAGATATTAAAACGGTTAAGCTAACGTTAATATATAGAGAGGCGGACAGGGAGCAGCGCTTTTCCAACCTAACGGATAAGAATAGGGCAATATAGCTTATACCGGAACACTACGCGTATTTCTTGTACCGAATACGATAGCAGTTCCTACTTTATAAGGATAGTATTTTATTTGGTAAGTGTCTTAGCAATATAGCAGCAAACCAACAGCTTTGGTTTTTACTAAAGCGTGTGGATATAAACAAAGCGCCTTTCTACAAGGCAAAAACCCCCACTAAACGTAAACTAATTAGACTAGAGGCGGATAGTAGCCGTGATTTTGCTGCCGCTAAGGATAGCAGTAGCTAGCATAAGTTCACTAAGGGAGTGTTAGTAAAGGCTTTAATAAGCCACCCTTCTACTAACGGTCTTCTAACTCGCCGTGCTACTAAGGCCAAGTTAGTATTTATGGGTGGTAAGGTGCGAGACTTAGAGTACCTTAACTATAATCTTGGCGACAATAATCTTCCGGATAATACTAAACTTACTATTAACAAGAACACGTTTCTGCTATTAGTAGTAGATAATAAATATGTAATTAAGCTAATAGCGGCTAAGTGTCCTAATTTTAACACCGTGAACCTTTATTACCGCTACCACTAATATAATACTATACGCAAACTAGTTACTATCGGCAATAAGAATATTTTAGACTAAGCCGTTCGAATAGACAAGGACTTAATTAACCGGGAGATTAAGAATAAGGCGCTGCTAGTTACGGATAATAACGTTAATATACCGGACGTAAATAAGCTGCAGCGGGACATTATTCACCTTAGCTAACTAACTAAGCGCAAGTTAGAAAGGTTTAAGAGCTTAGAATTAGTTATAGACAACCGCGCGTACCAGCGCGATAACCTTAACAAGGCTCTTAAAGCGCTAAAGGTTAACGGACAATATTACCCGCGCCTTCTAGGGTAAACCTAGTCAAAGTTCCTTAAATAGTAGTAGATAGTCGCCATCTATAGTATCTATAAAATAGAAGAGGATGGCCGTATACGTAGTATAGTTTTAGCAGATATTATAGGTCTAGGGAAGACATTTATAGTTGCTGGATAGATACTATACGTAAGTGCTCCACTTTTTAGGGCTGGGCTAGTAAAGCCTTTGCTAAACCCTCTCTCTTTCTCTGTTCCTGCCCCGGCATATTACCGCGACAAAGGTCCGCTCTAGCGCTTTTATTACTAGACAGCCGTTCTGCCCTAATTATATACTAATAAACGCGGTGTAGAAAATCAACGCTTATAAGCGACGCCTATAAGAACTACTAGATAATAACAACAAAGCTAGTATACGGGCGATAAGGCTAGTAAGGCTATTTCTATTCTTAATACTGTTATCGCTGCTTACGCAGACTATAGCAGAACTCTAATTGTTTTTTAACGTATTTAAATTAGTTCTCTACTATAGTAATTCCCGTACTAAAGGCCGGGAGTATTACCGTATTATATATATTGGAGCTAGACTTACTAGAAGGCACAAACTATTTAACGGTAACAAAAAAAACGCCGCTACTATTATACTATTAATGTACAACACCTTTGTAAACCGATACGGCCCCACAGACCTTATTAAGCACCGCCGCTATACTATAGACCGTAAGCAGGCTATGGCGCTGTTTAATACGCCCGATCCGGGCTAGAAGTATAACTTTTTAGGCTGTTTCGAGGCAGTAACACTAGACGAGGCTTATATTGTTAAGAACCTAAACACGTATACAAACATTACTATACGTTAGCTGTAAGTACAGTAGACAAACCTTATAACAGCAACGCCGCTACACTAGGGTATTATTAACTTTACAGGGTGTCTGCGGCTAATTTAGAATAAGAAAGATAATAATCTTGTTACTAAGGGGTCTTTATAATATACTAGAAACACCGACCCCTTTACGCTGCCCAATAATAATTTCTACGCGAGGCTACACCTTACCTTTACAGCCTTTAATCTCTTCCTGCTCACGGCAGAGACGGAGAGCAAAAAGGGAGCGTAGCTATAGAAGGTATAGAAGAAGTACTTAATTTAGCGAAACTATAACTCGGCTTACCCGTTCAACTTAAATAACTATATCGGGTCTAATCTCCCTAGCTGCTTCTTAGTAGTACTAGACCTTACAAACCCGCCGGCAGCCCTAGCGCTATACCTAAACGAATTAGAGCCGTTTTTAAAGAAGCTAATAACGACAGACAAGACGCGGGGAAAAAGATAGATTATAATTAATATAAATAGCTATTAGGCTCTAGTGCTACTATTAGTTAGTCTACTCTTTGCGTATATACCTTTAGCGCTAGACGCGAAGTATAGCAGCTAGTAGGTAAAACTAGCGGACTATTTTAGTAAGTTTATACGCTATATAGTAAAACAGATTAACCGCTGGGTACTAAAACTAGCGCCGTCTGTGCCGTTAGAGAACAGTGTAGTAGGGCTACTAGGGTAGATACTGTACCTATCGCCCCGGCTGTAGGCACTTTACGGTAACATCGCGGACCAAGTAATTAAGCGGCGTAAGAAGGCAATTATCTAGGTGTTGTATTCGATTAAACAGCTTTTCCTATAAAGTATATTACGGCTAGTAGGGATTATAGCGGAAGCATTTATAGCGTACCTAAACCCGGGCGAGCGTGAGAACCTGCAGAATTTGTTCAACGCAGACAATAAGGTGTGTATAGTACTTATATATAGTTATAGCACGAACAGAGTCGGGCTTAACCTTTACTACGCGTACTATAACGTATACTTGCTGGACCCGGCGCCGAGCGCGGCGGCGTAGAACTAGGCGGTAGGGCGTAGCTACCAACTTGGACAAAAATATATAGTACTTGTAGTGGAATACTTTGTGCGGGGGACGTTTAACGAGCGATAGATTAATACGTAGATTATGCACGCGCTTTCCAGGTTAATAGTAATAGTGGATAAGAGCGCGTTCTTATAGGCGTTTGGAGGGGAGAGAAGCGAAGGGCAAGAGAAGAAGAAAGATATTAGGGTGGATGCAAAGATTTTAATAGAATATTATAAGTACGAGGGCGAGCTGTAGTACGAGTTAAATTTAAAGGCGCCGGCAGAGGCGCTACTAGGTTCTAAGTTGGAACCGGACGAGGTTTTAGTACAGCTGTTCTAAGCGCGGTGTAGGCGGCGAGTAATATAATATAGAGGGTTAGGCGAAGGCTTTACCAAACCGACCTTCCTAATATTAATGCCTGGTAGAAACTCGGACGCCGAAAAGGAAGTAGGAGGGGGGCCCAGCTCTAGTAGTAAGGGGAAAGTAAAGGACACGAAGACGGTAGAGAGGGTAGTTATAGGTAATAGTAAGGACGAGGGTTCTACTAGTAGGGTTCTTAAATAGGGTCCGGTATCGCGAAAGCGAAAGACTAGTCCGGTTAAGGGCGAGGAGGATAATAGAATAGAGGTTGTGGTAAAGAAAAAGGGGAAATTGAATAGGTCGAAGGTATTAGGTTTTAAACGTCAATCTAATAGTCTAGGTGGTGTAGTTAGAGGTAGTGGGCCAAGTAAAAAGCGGACTTAATAAAGGGTTTTAAGGGTTCTATATTTTATAAGGCGGTTGGACTCGGCTAAATTTGTATTAAGAGTTGAAACAGGGATTATTAAATTGGTAAAGAATAAGACTTTAAAGATAAAAGTATTTACTATATAAAGTAGTAACCTTTATTATAAAGGTAAAGCTATAAGTAA
>KV745535.1:0-13780 GCA_001692735.1 Lepidopterella palustris CBS 459.81
GTCCTTTAATTAGTGTAATTAGTGCCTTGGCGTCGCTAAGCCACTAATTCTACTAATCGCGCTTAGTGTAATTAGTGTCTTAGCCTTGCCAAGCCACTAAGTATACTAATCTCATTACGTAACCTATATAACAACCCTTATTACCTTATAGTCCCTTAGGCCCTTTTAGTAAAGCCTTTACTAGTTGCCTCTTAAACTAATTCTATAAAAGTTAGTTTAAGTATTTTATTATCTATTCGGCTATTATATTCTCTTAATCCTGGTTGGCCGTAACACTAGATAATATACGTAAATTACACTAGGTTAATTATATACAACTTGTAGAGTTACTTTACACTAGCTAGAATTAGAAACTACACTATTTAAAAGTACTAACTAGGGTAGCAAAGTTATATAAATTTGCGCGCAATAGTAGGTATAGGGCTAATAATAACTTCCTACTATTATAATAAGACTTATATACTTATATACGGCCCTTTTATTTATATAGTAAGTAGTAAGAGCTTAATAGTAGTGCTGTAGTAAGGGGACATTATTTCTCTATAAAGAAAGGCTCTAAGTAAATTAGACAAGAAGGTAGTAATACGCACGTAATTTTTAAATTAAAGAGGTTCTAGATATTTATAAATAGCTACAGCACGTTATTTATATAGGTTTAATACAGAAATTAACGTGTAAATAAAATTTAATTTATTTAAAGTTTAAGTACCCCTTATATTTCTCGGCGCGGGGTGTTTCTTAACTAGTAGTAATAGACGTTAATAAAGTAATTTACTTAGTTTATACTCTTTCTAAGATTTTATATAGTTTGATAGGTTTTAGGCGTAATATACAAACTTTCTAGTTAACCCAAGGCTGTTCGGAGTAGCACTATCTTGTGTACCCGCGGTGAATTATAGTATTATTAGCTAAGTAGAAGCTTTCTCTATAAAATAAAAAGTAAAAATTAAGCTTAGAATTTAGAGTCTTTATTTCGAGAGTATTTATAACACCTAATTATTATAGACTTTATTATAATAAAAAGCACTAGTAGGTTTACGCTATATAGGGTTTTGCGCTATATAGTAGAGAATATTACTTTGAGATTATTTACGCCTCTTAATTGGTTTTAACTTTATTATAATAAAGAGTAATAGCGGTTTTGCGCCAAGTAGGGTTTTGCGCCACGTAAGAAGAAACGTTATATCTATCTTATTTTAGCTTTACTTTTACTAGCTTGGATTTAATATATTTCTACGAATTCACAAGTAAATAGTTAATCTTTTACCTTTTCTTTAATAAAGGATACGAGCCGGTGGGCAAGCCGTAGAAACTTAGCGTAGTTTCTCCCTATTTTCGTATTTTCGTCTATTTCTATATCTTTGTCTATATCTATATAGCCTTCGCTATTGCCCGCTCCTTCCACCAATTTCCTAGTAATACTAGAACGCCTTGGCCAGCTCGTAGTATTTCTACTATTGCCGCTACTATCCGACCCTCTAGGTTGTTTTCTAGTATAAATAGAGTGTCTAGGCCATTTTCTAATATTCCTATTATCTTTACTAATATCCGATCCTCTTGACCGTTTCCTAGTACTATTAGTATCTTTAATTTGCAAATTGCTAAGAGTATTTTCTAGACTTTTTTCTTTTATATTTAAGCTCTTTATATTTATATTATTTTCTCTACCTTCTATTTCATAAATATATATTTTATCTAGCTCTATATATAACAACGCCAAACTCTTTTTAATATTATTCTACTTCTTAGAATCTAGGGTATAGCGCTATAGATTCTTTTCAGATATCTAAGGTACTTAAGGGCGGTTATATATCTAAGGGTAATAGTGCTATCGATTTATTATATATAGAATTTCTATAGATATTTAGAACTTTTCTAAGTTAAACGTTTAAGACCCTTTCTATACAAACCCAATATACACTAGTATTTGTTTAATTCTAATTATCTAGTCTAATTTCTCTATACTGTTTGCCTCTATTCTTCTATTAATTTCTTGTACCTTGTTTAACGCAGTCTAGTCGAACCTATTATTTACAAAAGCTATAACTAAAGGCGTAGCCTCCCTATAAAATCTTTACACCTAGCGTGGTAGCTTCTTATACCCGGTAAGAACATTATTTACTTTGCTATTTATATAGCCTTCTATAGCCTTTAAGATATACTAATTAGCTCTTATAGCCCTAGTAGAATTAAGAATACCTTATATTTAGTTAGTATACTATTACTCGCTGCTAAGCTACCTTCTTCTATATTGGTTTACTTATTTAGTATTAGACTTATTCTTCTCGAAGTCAAAGTAGAAGAAATAAGTAAACGCTATTTAGCGGGCGCCTACTTTATTAACAGACCCGACGTTATTTTCTCTATAGGGGAGCCCTAAGATTTTCTTATAATTATTAGGAGAAAAGCTATTAATATTTTTCACTCTAAGCCTTTGTGAGTTTATTAGGTAGGTAGAAGTTATTTCTATTAATATAGTTAATATATAATAATTCAATTTGGAAATTTTAGTTTTCTTTATATAGCTCGCCTTATATACGCCGTTTTTGGGGGGGCACCGTTTCTATTAGCCTTATAATTTCTAAACTAGTCCTTAAATTGGCGCATTAAGTAATAGCTTCTAAGGTCCCCCTTTATACACGTTTTCTTGTTCGGCCTGCTTTTTTCTTATATCTTGTATTAAGTTTTTATTTTATTCTATAGCTTATATCTTATTTATTTCTATTCTAATTCTAGTATAATTGTTATATATTTAAAATAGATCTTACGGCGTAAACTCTATATTTACGAACTAATTAACCCTAAAAATATATATTAAGGCAACTAGATAGCGCTTTCTTGCGCATTAAGTATTAATTTTACTAAAACTTATAATATAGGCTGTGTATTTAAAACCTCGCAATAAATAAATACATAAAAATACATCTTTAAAAGTTAGTATTATAGAAGATAAAAAGAACTACTATAAAGTAATATTCCTTAGAGAAGTCTATATACTAAGAACTAACTATCCTGAAATTTCTAACCGCAAGCCCTTATTCCTCTACTAGAGTTATAGTGGGTAGTGCTACTAAAGAAGTAGCTAAGATATTTAGCCTAAGGTTAAAGAATAGAAGCTATAATAGTTATAGTAAGGGGGAGTACTAATAAAGACTAACTAAATATACTAATACAACCTAAATTAGAACTAATAGTAAAAACCCCCGCCTTCTATTTTCTTAACACGCGCTAAGTACGGTCTAGTTATAATTGCCTATAAAGGCACTATAAAACGTTGCTACAAACTACTAAATACTAGACAATAGCCTTAAGTCTCTATCTTTATTGGCCTCTTATCTCGGACCTCTTTAAAGGGTCTAAGAAGACGTAAAAGGTCGTCGGTGGTCTTGTCCTTATTTATATACTAATGGCTCTATTAAATATTATATTGTAAGCGGATTGTAATATTTAGACACCGTAAGCTAGAGAAAGTTAAAAGCTATATCGTATACTATAGAATAGACTAAGAACGGCTATAATTACCCTTTTTGGAAAAAGTTAAAAGTAGTCTTGCTATTACTATTATTATGCCTTTTAGTACCTAGGAAAGTGTGTAATATCGGTTAGCCGATAGGTTATATAGCGTTTAGTCTATTATTAATACTATAGTTATATACTGCTCTTTTTCCAAGATAATTTAATAAGAGTAGGCTGTAATATCCTTTCTAAAGGGGCGGTGTAATAGTAGTGGCTCTAGCCGCGGCGTTTTTACGGGTATTTTGCTACTATAATACTTTACCGAAAATATTCCATTTAGTTATATTTAATAAATAAAAAATAAAAAACTAATAGTGCTTAAGATACTAGGCTAGTTAAATGTTTGCGGATTTAGTCTTAAGGTTAAACTAGATTAAAGGTTATAAAGGGCGGACGCTAAGGCTACTATATATATCCTAAGAGAGATTTCGCGTCGGGATATCTCCACTAAACTTATATTAGACTAGCTTAATATTAGCGAGTACTATATAATAATAGAGGGCAAAATATTAGTTACTCCTTTATTTAATAACTTAAGTTAGTTTCGCAATCTTAAATCCAAATTGCAACTAATAGATAGTAACTTAGCCATAGTACTAGAGTATCTACATTAATTAAAAGCAACTAAAGTCATAGTGAGAACCCAGGAATAGTCCAGGAAGGCCTTTACTTGAACTAATTTGTGCTTAAAAGAGCGTAGAGTCGCCAAAACATTCAATTAGGCTAGGTTTAAATTTTCCGATTCCAACTTCTCTTTCTATAATTACTTGCTCTAACATTTTGGACTTATACTTTCTTTCGTTTGGTGGTGTACATAAAAGCTATAAATGTTGCACATGGCTAGATATATACCATCTAACGTCCGTCCCTGCGTAGCGAGAAACCCACCGTGCCGAGAAAATTGAGGGGTACTTTGACTTTGAGTAACTCAAAGTCTATGCACACATCAACAAAATTTATTATTTTATATAAGTCATACTCCGTGGCTATTCTTGAACCTCTTGAAACCCTCCTAATCAAAAATTACGTTCGTGTCGTCACCTTTGCGCCTGATTTGCGGGCAGCTTTCTTTCATGACGCAAGAGAGTTCCTTCACTATAGCTTCGTTGTCAACCTCTTATTATTCCTGATATATATGAAGAGGTCTTATCCGATTGTTAATTCCTTAGTTCCAAGTTGGAAATTGTCATCAGTTTTACAGCTGCTGTAGATCTCAAATTCATATGAGGTCGCCATGCGGGACAGTACCTCGAATCGGAGCGACTAACGAGATTTGGTTAGGGGTAAAACGACCCCGCGCTCTCCCCGAACTTCGGGACGGACGCAATTGAAGAATGAATCTCAGCCTAAGAACACATCATGCTTAATCGAGAGTGGCTTCGAATATCCTACTTCCTATCTCCTATGACTTCCCGAGTTTCTGCGGTAAGCCCGTGCGATTGGCAGGTCTTCCGGTGACGCTCGATTGCCGCGAGGCTGCCGCTCAGCTGAGCACACCAGCCTCAACGCGACGTCTTCTCCAACCTTCACCTCACTCCACATCTATGCTATTGCGACGGCTTAACAGCTACCGAGAACACTTCCTCCTGCGATCCTCGAACCTAGTCGAACAATGCGACTTCTACATTACAACCATGATGGCGATTTCGGCCTGAGCGAGTTCTTTGAGAGCAATATACCCAAGTATGCTATGCTTTCGCACACATGGGGAACGGAGGAGGTCACATTCAACGATTTGATAGGCGGCACGGGCAAGAGCAAGGCTGGCTATGAAAAGATAAAGTTCTGCGGTGACCAAGCTATGCGTGACGGCTTGCAGTACTTCTGGGTGGATACCTGCTGCATTGACAAGTCGAGCAGCGCCGAGCTTCAGGAGGCTATCAACTCTATGTTTCGTTGGTTCCGTCATGCTGCTAAGTGCTACGTCTATCTCGCAGATGTCTCGACTCGTACCTTCGACGCCGACGATCAGTCTAGCGAACGGACCTGGGAATTAGCTTTTCGGAAGAGCAGATGGTTTTCTCGAGGATGGACGCTTCAAGAGCTACTTGCACCGCAATCAGTGGAATTCTTCTCCCGAGAGGGCCAGCGACTGGGTGACAAGGGAACCCTAGCCCAAGAAATCCACGAAACCACAGGCATACCAATTCTCGCGCTTGAGGGCACGCCACTGTCTGAATTCTCGGTTGATGAGCGCCTGTCTTGGTTCAGTAACCGGCAAACAACCCGCGGCGAGGACAGAGCTTACTCTGTTTTGGGTCTTTTTGATGTCCATATGCCACTTCTCTACGGCGAGGGAGAAGCGAATGCATTGAGGCGGCTTCGAGAGGAGATTAATAGACGCCTTTCGTTACGGCCAGAGAAGGATCTTGAGTCAAATATAGATGCAGAAAGCGAGACTTCTTCTGCTTTAGGCGACGTTGAGAGCATATTCTCAGATAGTGGAGTGTCAATGTCCTCGAAATCTTCGGTTGAAATGAATCCTGTCCATATCAGTGGAATAAGAGAGGTCGCACGTGCACTCCTTAGCCACGATGGCTTCAAGTCTCTATGTACTGCTGCTGTCTCTAACGTTGCCCCGAGAAAGAGCCGCGTGCACATTAGAGGTTTTCTCAAGAATTATGGGCAACAATTGGACAGAGAGGCGTCTAGTCAGCTACAACATCAAGCGGCCAGGTTTGTTCAAGAGGTAGCTGGGCGACTCGCGGATGAAATAAGGTGGTCTATCACAGGCTTTGACGAAGTAAATGAACCAGCAGACACAGGAGTGGAGAAGCAGAACTTAGAAAAATGGCTTTCGAATGTCGAGAACGGGATCAGTCAAGTCATTCCAAAATCCGATGATCCGGATCAACTCATTGACGACGGTGATGAATCAGACGACGAACCTGATATCACTGCGGCGTTTCCCAGTATTGATGCAGTCAGAGAGTTTCTTCTTTCCAGTAATGCTTTCGCGACACTTAACCAAGCATTAGACCGCTGGATGAACGTTAACAAACGGCCAACAACTAAGGAAAGAGCTGTTGCCATTCCAGAGATTGGCCAAAACATAGATTTGGAGCACGCAATCAATGAAAGAACTCTTGCAGATACGCCAGCGTTTGCCGCTTGTGATCTGCCTGAGAAGTCAATATCGAATAGCTCCAGAATAGAACAGCAATCTCTCTCTCAAAGCAGATCACAAAGTGTCAAGACTCTCATTTCGAGCCTTCTTGACTTCTGGGGCGTGTCATTCTTTTTATATGATCTTTTGGAGCTGCTTGTTCCTCCTGTGCCAATTGGGTTTGAGCGAGTTAGATGGCGTTGTGTGAGTCTCTAAATAGTACTCCATATATTATGAAGTTAAAAAGCTGATTTCGATTAGTCATGTAATACAGTACTCTGGGGAGATTTCCCAGTTGATGACTCTGACGCCTTGAACAACCTCAAGCAAGATTTATGTAGAAATAAATCCTTTGTGGTGAATAGCAGAAGAGACAGTCATACAAAAAAGACACCAGCAAGCCAGCGGCCTTACGGCTTGCCTACTGATCAAACTTCAGCTAGTGTCAGGGCAACTAATTTTTCGAATTCCTCATCGCAGACTGCTACAGCACGGGAGGGGGCGGCTGGCTCAACATCCAGTGGCCGCTTTAGTCCAGTTACAGAACTAAATGCTCCATCCAATGAAATTGGTACGCATCTGGTGAGCTTGACAGAAGTAACTGTCGACAAACATGAATCAACGTATTTCGAGGTTTGCACCAACATTGGGAACTATGCTGTGGGCCATTTCGAAATTGACATATCCGAAGTTTGCACGGATGGCGAGTTATTTGAGAAGATTTGGGATACATACAATCAGAGCCGTGGCTTTGGAATTAGACGTTTATTCCTTCGACCTCGCGACGTGCATTTCGTTATGGTAAGGAATCATTTTATCTCTGCTTATTATAACACTAACCCCTACCTAGTTCTCGATCAGCAACAGGCGCGCAGCCCAATATAGCGCCGGTATTCATAAGAAACCTGAAGAATACCCACCAGATGAAGAGATTCAGCAACAGCGGTACCACTACTTCTCGCCGAAGATCGTAATGCCAGGTCATGTTTTTATACATTTCCTACACAGGGCGAGGTGGAACGTGTGGGGAGAACACGCGGATGATACTTGGCTGAAGCGACTGCCTAAGAAGCTGAATGAGAGTATACTAGCGGCGCAAGCTGCAAATGCGAACTCGGATCTTGTATTTGGGTGGGGCGTCCATATCTTAGATGGGCCAAATCATGCTGTTCTGGGGTTATTTCTAGCTTTTGGACTCATGATCACATTTGTGATTTCATGCTTGATCGTGGGTATTGCAAAGACACAAGAACAGGCATTTGGGGTTGGGCAGTACTTGGTTGCAATTGTTGTTGCACTGATGTCTGCAATGTATTTCAAGTTGCAGGATCAGTGAGCTTCGGTATAATAATATTCAAGGATTCGGAAAAAGCAACAAGTGAATGACACAATCAAGAAACCACTATCGTCAGCCATAGGTGGTGTCAGCGACCTGTTGGCACAGCTAAGATATTTAATTTACACTCGAGGGTAAAGACGCTGTCAAAAGCAAGGGAAAACGTTGTCGGAAGCGTAAGGTTACAAAGCCGGAGGCAAGTGAGGCAGAGCTAGAGCCATAAATGGAAGTGGTGAGTAGTACGAAAGAGGTGAAAGATGGCAACGGCATTCGTGTCCGCAGGTGTAGAAGTGCTGCACTGGAGGCAGGAGAAGCAGAGCCAGAATCACAGCCAGAACCACAGCTGGAGCCGGCGCCTTGGAAGGCACCAGTGGCGTGGAAGTACTGAGCGCATGATACTGTATCTCATTTCTGCTATCACCTAATGTAATGATCTTGCGAACGAATAGCTTAGATTGCATATCTCGTCTAGATAATTCACGCCCCAAAAGCTTCCTTGTTCCTACCGTTACACTATTCTGTTCTGGACTTGGACTCTGCAGGTTCGATTCTTTATCTTCTCATTCGTCCGTTCTCTGCTCTCGCCAGATCATGGCGTTCTGTTCGTGTGTGTGTGTGTTCCCGTATATGCACGCTATGCACCGCAGTCTCGAGGAGATGCAGCTAGGAATTGGACTCGTAAAGCCAATTTCTTCTGACATTTGGGGCAGTCATCCCCTCAGAACTATGCGCGCCGAGGGCACTGCACAGGTCTGCGAAATGCGTATTGATATCGCTGCTCGTAAGTTAACTTGGTTGAAGAGAGTGTTCGGGTTGGTAGGGAGGTAGGACGTCAACAACGTTGGCGATGTTGCTTGCCTCTGTTGTCAGCATGCTTGATGAAGCTGTGAATGTAGAGGTTAGGGTTCTGCAAACGAAGTACATTGAGATCTTATTGGGAAGAGCCGTGTGAACGATGCATGGCGTTAGATGCTACTGCTGACCTAGTATTGTTGCTGACAGTGAAGGCCCTCCTCACGTCAAAAGCCACAAACACACAAGTTTGCCTATTGATTATATGAGCGGAATTACGGCAAAATTGCGGCAAATTATCAAAGCTTTGCGAGAGGTGCGGGGTCAGTCCCTTCTAGCCAAGAATCGTTAGTTCCGTCAATCAGAGGTACCAAACCGCGTAGCGGCCCTGCAACTGATTGCGCGCCACAGCGGCTACAAAACTTATGAGGGTCTCGGACAAAAAAGTATGGATCTGAAGCTCAGATAAGAACTTTTAAGACGTGTAAGGAATGATAAGAGGTCGCCAGTATAGCTGTGGTAGGGGACTCTTACTAAAGCCTAAATAAAGGCTTCTTATAAACCAGGCGAAAAGGCGATAAAGAAAAAATAAAAATTTCTTCGGAAGGGGTTAGATTGCTAATAAATAGCTATATAATACTACTGATCTTTTTATTTTCGTAGACTTATTAGTTGGTGTAGAGTTTAAGATACTTAAATTTAGAGTACCTCTTGTTTTTCTCGGCACGTAGGGTTTTTCGGCACGCAGGGAGTGACGTTAATAGCTCTTAGGGGCTATCGTATACAACATACCTCTTTTTCGAGTCTAAATAACCCCCTAAATACTTTCTAGTCTTAATATACCCGTTTATTATAGTAGTTATATACTCTTTTATATATTTTATCCAAGAATTTATATAATGAACTTAGGTATTTAAGATTCGACCTAATAATACGTGTGGCATCGCTATTATTAATAGCGAAAAGTATTTTTATAATAAAACTCTTTGTGCTAAATTTTATTAGGCGCTTCTAGAATATATAATCTAATTAGTAGTAAAGAGTATAATTATAAACTCGAAAGCTTGTAAATAGTATAATAAAGTCGATTTTAGTCCTTTAATATTTTAGAGATATTTTAGGGTAAAGTACGCTCTATTTTAGTAAACTTTAAGATTTATGCTTTTACGTTTCCTGCCAATATCTACTTATATATCTAGGCTGCTTAGCGAGCCAAAGCGGCAGTAGAAGCTAATATAGCTTGCCCTTAAAAAGAGATTATACAATAGCCCAAATTGGCCCCTTCTAGTATAGGCGTATACCTAAAAGTTAGCTACTAGAAATAAGCTTATATAGCTTATAGAATTAAAACGCCCTAATTCCTTAAAGTAAAAGTTATAACTTTTAGTATATCTAGGCTAAGCTTAATTATATTTAATACTATTCTTTATATACCTTCTATTACCTGCATTAGAACCGCAATTATTAAGAACTTATACTATTTTAAGGTTTACGTCTAGAGCGTTGCTAATATCTTAAATAATACTACTAACTACCTTGCTTTAACTATTAGTAATTTCCACGAAACATATTGTATAAATCTAAATAGTAAAGGGATCTTATTAAAAATAGCTACAACTCCGGTTAATTTAAATATTATATAGTTTAAATATATATACCTAATAGGAAATCCAAACGTTTATTACAATATCTTGAATATAAACGGGTATCCTTTTAAGAAATAGGGCCTTGCGCTCTCTTTATTATCTCTAAATTATTCTTCTATATTTTACAGTCCTAGCGTAACTCTCTATCCTAACGTCTATAACCAACCTAATAACAACTTCGCCACTAAGAACTATAATATTTCAACAAATTTAACGCTTACTTTATGTCTAGTATACGCCAAACTATCTATAAATACTATAGTATACACTTTTACGCCAACGCCTGCAATACTAAAAGCGCTACTAGTAACTTTACCTAGCTATATAGCTAGTTTATCTGCAGCCAGTTTATCTGCCCTAGCTAATTACTTTTTTAGTAATATTACCTACTATATTTCTAATAGAGAAATAGAAGCTTATAGTTAGAATATTTAGAATAGTAATATATAAGTTACGCTTACTTATAGAATAATAGGCAAAGAGTTAAACGGTAATCTATAGTATAATAAGAGAATTAAAATCTTATATAATAGTATAATACACAGCACTATAATTAGTGACAAATATATAGGCTATAAAGGCGAGTTTATTAATTTTACCCTAGCTCTTTAGGCCGTTATCGCTCCTAACGTTAATGGCCGCGCCTATAATATAGAATAGTAGGTGGACAAGTATACAGCCTAGTATATATAGAGAAATTGGTTATATAGCTATAAGTAAAAATACTTATTAGTGTTAGTAATACAAAAGAATAAAGTGTCTAGAGAAAATTACTTTAAGGCTAAGAATTTAATAGGCACTTTTTAGATTTGGTAATTTTTATAAACGCGTTTATAATAGAATCCAATTCGGATAAGGAATACAGTTTTAAGAAAGTTAAGCAGGTATAAAATATAGTAAACAAGATAATTATAGAGCTTATAGAATAAAGCGTTATATAATATTTTACTCTTAGGCCTAGTACTTCTTAGTAATAAGAGTATACTAGACTACTAACCCCTAAAATATAAACCGCTACTAGCTTTCCTATTATAGATAAACACATTGTTATTATCTATAAGCCAAGAGGCTACCCTAACCTAGAAGATTTAACCGGCCGAAAGGCGTACGTAATAAGAATTTTCTCATCGCCTTTATATATAATAGTGCTTAGGGTGTTTTATATAATATTTACCTTAGCTAAGTTATAATTAAATACAAATTACAGAATATATATACACGGGCTATTTAGTAAAACGGCCAAGGTATATTAAGAGTTTTTACCTATTAAGAAAAACGGTACCTACCTAGTTACCTTATAATTTATTTCTTACGTATTACACGCAAAAAGGGGGGTCTATATAGCTAGTCTAGCCTAGACTAGCTTTGCAGGTAGTGCTAGCTCTAACACTTAGTAATAATACTAGTATTTGCGGAACAGTAGTCTCTATAGGCTATATAGGCCTGCTAGCGGCTCGGCGGCTAGTATTGTATTAACTAAGTCTTTTCGCAATCCGTAGATTATTTATAAGCTAGTTAAGCCGAATAGCTACTAAGCGGTTGCTTTACACTATAGGAGAACTTCTACGCATAAATAAATTCTTATAAGAGGTTTATATTTAGCTATATATATAAGTCTATAGGTGTCTATAATTTTTAAAAAGAATTTTCTTATATTAAGAATAGCTATTTCTTTAGACTAGTCGGCCCTCTTAAAATAAGTTAGTTATTAAAGTAGTTAAGTTAATTTAGTAATACCTTTTTAGAAATTGCGTTATTCTACTCCTTATAGAATAGCTAGTTTTAAACTTAAATAGATTAACACCTTTATACTCTATTATTAGTTTATAAAATTAGGAGGGAAAGATAAAGAAACTTTACTACCTATAATTTTGGCGCTATTATTAGGCCTTCGGCGCTTTATAGCCGCTTTATTAGTAATTTAGTAGAGAAGTCTTAAATAGTATACTAAGAGTAAAAGGAGTTTATAAAGAGATATTAGGAATATTTAAAGAATTTAGAAGACTAAATATATAATCTCTTTACCGTTTATAGTTCTCTCTATTTACTTGCGCTTATAGAACCTATTCGACTATATCGCTAGTTAATTTTAACTACCGTACGGAAGAGGGCTTCTCTATAAACAATAGGGTCGAATTAAAGAGGCCTTATATTATAGCTTAATTGTCCAGGATATTTAATCTGCGGGGAAAAGCGAACCCGAAACCTCTAGACCCTTAATATAAGTAGTTATTATCGGCACTTACTACCGCCAACCCTTTAATAGATAACTATAATAATAACTTCTCTACCTAACCTACTTTAGAATTAATACCCGCACCTTTAAAAACTTTAAAAGCAGTAAGGCACTATTATACTAAAAACTAGATAATTAAGTTCTTCTAGAGTAAAAATAATTAACTAAAGTACAAGCGCGAGTATTATATATAAATACTAGGTGCCGGCACTCGGCTATATAAGGTGGTAAAGGACTATACAGAAAGTTTAAAGAACGTAGTATTAAAGTATAGGTAAACTTAAAAATAACTTAATAAAGAGTATTATTCTAAAAGATATTAAAGGCACTTTCTAGATTAAACGTCTTATTATAGGACGGTTAAATTTTATAGGGAAGTATAACTACAATCTTAGACCACTTTACTTTTTATATATATAGTATATATAGAGCCCTCTAAGGTCTTGGATAAATAACACTTATAACTAATTAACGTGCATCCCTAGGTTGTAAGAACCCCTAGTGGCGAGAAAATTAATTAGTATATTAACTTTAAATAACTCTAACTCTTTGTACACGCCGATAGCTCCTATAGCTTTATATATACCCTCCCCCCCTATATAGCTTGTACACGTCTATATATATCTGTGTATTAAATATTTAAGAATTTTTACAAGTTTTATATATAATTTCTAAACTCGGAATAATTATAAATGCCTAAGCTTCCTATTATTATAAATAATAGTTTTAACCCCCTACCGGCACCTTACTTATAATAAATAACTATAGATTTAAACTCTTCGCAATTTAGGCCTTTTATATAGCCGGATATCTTAGTAGTTAGGCCTCTCTTAGAGCACTATCTAGAGTTATATTACCGGTTCTACTACTCTAACAAAACCCCGTGGTTAAAGGCCTTTACTAAGTACCCTAATTTACTATTGGCTAATTCTTTATACAACTTAGAACGCTATATAAAGAAAAAGCCATAGAGGCAAATTACTAAGGAGCTTGGAATTACTATATAGAATAAGGTTCTTACTATAACATTTAATAAGGAGGGCTACTACCGTTAAAAAGTTACTAAGAAGCTATTTATTACACCTTAATAAAAGCTAAAGCGGCTATAGTAGGCCTACAAGTATCTAGAGTGGACTAAGAGTAATTTA
>KV745536.1:0-13727 GCA_001692735.1 Lepidopterella palustris CBS 459.81
TTAATTACTAAAAGTAATATTTTAGAAAGCTTCTAAGGCGCTAGCCTTATTCTATTTAATTTAAAAGTAGTATTATTAAAGCTTAAAGTTCGACTATATATACTAACACCCCCTAATATATAGAATACTTTATAGAAGTTAAAAATACTAAGTAACTCTTTTAAATTATAGTTTTAATTAGGGTTGGTTTAATTAAGAATTTAAAGGCACCTTAATAGCTTACCTACTTTTATAATTAATTTACTTAATTAGCTTACTAAAGGCGCTAAAATAATAATATATTTAGCTATTTTTTTATACTTTTAGGTTATTAAGCTTTAAGTAATAAATAAGGTAGCTATATAATATAAATTGCGTAAAAGAAAGCGCCTATAAAAAGAAGGGACCTTAATAATTAAAAAAGGCGCAGGCTTAATAGCTTTATAGAAGTTTAGTACTTAGGATAATAAAAAGAAGGGTAAGAAAAAGGCGCTTATTAAAGAAGGCAACTAGCCTTAAAGATACTATAAACACTATAGTAAAATAGGGTATAACGCCTATATATATATATAAAAAAGTAAATTCTATAGTAAAATAAAGTAATTTAATATATTATACTATATTATTCTAGATTATACTATAAAACACTATAATATACTATATTTTAGTAGGGTCTTAATAAAAGTGGCTAACTTACCTATATAGCCGACTCGTCTATAAAGTATATTATTAGTTTTTAGGTTTTTTTTTTTTATATTAGCCTTAAATAAACTTAAATAAACTTTAAACTATTTTATTACGCGTTTAGTAAAATATACTACTATAAATAAACTCTTTTATAGCTTTTCTTTAAGTTAATTTCTATAATAATTAAGGTAGATAGTAACTTAAACTAAAATTAATTTAAAATTTCCTTAAGTTTTATTATATTTCTTAGGTAGTATTATTTTAATTAGCTTATTTAATATTAAGCTAGTTATTTTTTAATTTTTTTAATAAGTTTCTTTATATTTATATTTATATTCTTATTTAATATAATTTAGTTTTATTAAAAATTAGCTAGTACTTATACTATTATTTAGCTATTAAATTCTTCCCCTTTAAATTAAACGCTAATAACTAATTATATAATAGTATAATTATAGTATATATAATTATAATAATTTTCTCTATAGTTATACTAGTATTAGTAGAAGGTTTTAGTAATTTCTTATTACTATTACTAGTAGAAGGCCTAAATATAGCTATAAAAAAGAACCTTCTTAAAATTAATATAAAGTATTATAGTAATAATTTAAAAGATAATAAATTTAAAGAATATTTAGCTAGTCTCTTTAAAGAAGATAGTTATATTTAAATTTAAAAAACTAAGTAATAAAAAGAAATATAATTTAAGATTTTGTATAACTTTTAATATAAAAAATAAACTATTAGTAAAAAAATTATTAAAACTAATAAAATTAAAATTTATAAGATAATATATATATATTAGTTATTTTACCTATTATAGGTTTAAATAAAGTAGTTAGATATAATATTTACTTAGTTTTTATAATAAGGTAGTTAAAGTATTATATACGCCTTTTGGCTAGCTTTTTAGCTTATAGGTAATAATAAGGTATTTATTTATAATAGAAAAGCTAGGGGTAGTTTATATTTTAGGGGTTAGTAGCCTAATATACTCTTATTATAAATAAGTGCTAAGCCTATAAGTAAAATATTACTAGAGTATAGGTAAGGCTAGTATAGTAATATACTTAAAGTATACTATAAAGCTATTTTAATAAATTAAGTAAAGTTAACTATAAAAAAAAAGAAGAAAATTTATAAAAGAACAAGCTTCTCTTTATAGCCTTAATCCCTCTATATAATTTGGTAACTTTATAGAATCTGTACAGATCTGTTAATCCCAGCCTTATCACGTGACCTTCTATCTTGTGTTCACCCATTCCTTGATTCGATCCTTTTCCTCCTCTTCCTCGGAATCCGGATCCCTATCGACATCGTATCTTGTTGTGGATTTATTTATAACAGCACCGCTCTAAAATGCCCATAATAGCTCGAATATCGGCTGCTTTATATGTAAACCTAAGGTAAAATATAGGTAGCTTTGACAGTCATAACACTATAGCGTGGTAGAGTTATAATATATTCTTAACTCCTAGCTTTATAGACCAATTCGTCGAGCAGGACATAGGGCTTGGCCTGGGATTTACAAGGCTTTAGGATTATTAAAGACTTGGGAATAATTATAGCTTTGAACGAATGAATTTAGGTAAGAATTAGTGGTTTTGTGGTGTTTGTTATAATGTGGGTATATACTCAGGGGTTTGTTTTAGTGGAGCGCGCACGGTGCTTCGATGCGGCCCTTGTTTTTGGATACGTAGAGGCACCGTACTTTGATTTTGTGGTGGCGATCGATAAAGCGTTCCACCCAGGCCTTGCCGATATATGTAGTTTTACAGTATTAAGCAAGTAGTAGGCCTGCCATTTAACATACAGTAGTAACGCTTGGTGGCATACCGCGTTTATCTCTCAAGAGGATCTATTATAAGAGACTTTCTTCTTCAGTATATATTAGGGGCGGTTTATTGCAATATATCCTCGTTGAGCTGGCATACCAGCAATGCGGTGTTGTGACCCAGTTTTGTAGGCTTGAGTTTCTAGCTGAAGCCTACGTTCTTTGTATAAAGCCAACTGCGAAAGTGGTATAGCCATGTTGGTGAATGTAGGAGAAACGCGTCGCGTTCTGGTGGGGCGGCTAACTAAGTGATTGACTATATGAAGTCCTAAAGTTTCAAGCATCTGGTATAATTGGCCCAATTCTAGGCCTTGCTGCTAGCCCTACCGTAGAACCATCTTTCGCGTAAAGTTGACTGAAAACTCCGATAAGGATAGTTTTAGTTAAACTGGCTAACGGAGTTTGGACAGAGAAGTGAGTTTAAGGTGAGCATTCTGAGCTGTGGCGGTGCAAATGGGATGTAATTTTACTTATAAATAGGGTATACGGCGCTAACTTAATAGGGAAATAGGAGGAGATAAGTTGATCGATAATATACGCGGATGTATGAAGTTGGGTGTAGGAAACAAGCCGAGAGAGGGCCCCGGGCGATCTCCGGGGCTGAAGGTGCCTTGGTGTCAAGGCCCAAGGTCTGCTCCGCGTCAAGATTGATCAGCAGAAGTAGAGGTAGTTAACCTACCTCCACTCCAATGTATCAACGCGCTCTACTATAAACACTCCATGGGCACCGGCCCAGTGTTTACGAAATTGATGTCGAGGACCTATACTCGACTAAGACTCATTTTCACAGATCCGTAGGCATACATGACACCAGCCATAGCACCAACGACCACCGACGATGAAAGCCCTCTTCAACAAAAGTCTCCATTGAACATTTTCCCTACCCACGCCACCCCAGTGTCCCAAAACTACACATGCCATTCCATGCCACTCAAATCTCTTGCCCAACCTAAGCCCTCGACACCAGCACAGTTCCATCCATATCCCACACACAAGAAAACGCCCAGTTCCCAGGTCTATATACAACTTTCCCGATCCAGAGTAATGTAGTACAGAAAAAGGAGCAAGATCCCTCGGAAGCGGCAACAAGCGCAGAAAGTTAAGAACGATTAAAGAAAAATTCCAAGTGTAATCCATGGTACGATTTCCAGCTTTCGGCGCCGAGTGACCTTTGTGCTTGAAAACTCCGTGGCGCGAATGATGAGAATAAGAGGGCAACAGAAGATGTGTGCAATGAAACGTTTTGGTGCCATGGGCCGATAAATCTGATCGTGGAAAACACGTCATAGAGGAGGAAAGAAGGAAATTGAATAATGAGCGCGCCTGAAAACCGTGCTTTTTGCTACGCCTCAACAGCTTGCGTCTTCGGACCATTCAGTCTGACCTGCTCAGATCCAGAGTCCTCCTCATTCAATGTGTGCTTTGACCCGCTCGCTTCCTTCCTTGGGACATCTTGTTCGCTCTCATACTTCTCTTGTTGCCCCTCCATCTCACTTTCCTCACGATCTGTTGTATGCCCGTTGACTGAGGAGCGTTTCGGACGAAGTACAACAATTCGCGATGAAACCTGCCGCTGGCGTCTTTTCTCATTCGTTGAAGCTCTTGGCGTAGCGTCTTCATCTGGCAGCGCTTGTTTCCCTCTTTGGGCTGCAGCATTACTTTCGTTAGTAATGGATATGGCTTGGTCATCTGCGCTCATCTCTTTCTCGTCTTCGCCGTTTCCAACTTCCTGCACCGCCTCTTGCGCTTGCTTACGCACTTTGAGTCGTTCCTCAGCGGGCATGTTCTGCCACTCGGACCCAAATGTGATGACAGAAGCTTTTTTCCCGTGCACAGTGAAGCTTCCTTTCGCTCTCGACAGGCCCTCGCTCTCAAGTGTGTCCTCGCTGACAATTGTTGACGAAGAATCCCTCCCTTTGCCACCTCGTCGGTGCGCCGATACGCTGTGCGAATCGCGCAATGTTCGGTGCAGGCTACGTCGGACCTTAGAGCGAGACTCGGGCGAGCCAGTAAATGCTGCTGGGGTACGGTCAGGTTCAGATTCCGAGGCAGTGTCGGGACGACCACCGTCGAGATTTGATGGACCACCAACTTGCGAGTCGGCCTGGCGCTGCTCCGCGTCTTCTCCGAGAGGAGTGGTATATCGGGAGGCTGTTTCCGAAGCAGTTTCAGAGCCTACCTTATCACTCACGGTGGATACGGAGGGCCGGTGATCATAGGGAATAAGGCTGGGGGATTGGGCCGATGCGCTGACAAAAGAGCCACGATGGTTGGGTGATACAGGACTGAACGATAGCGGTGGCAACTCCCATTGGCCCGGAATATGGGTAGGGCTGGACTGTCGAGATGTTTCTGGAGGAGTTTTGAAAATGTCGTCTCCGAATTCTGTCTCGCGCGAAGATTTTGTACCAGGCCTCGCGGACACGTTAGGTGATTGGGGAGGTTTTTGGCCACTGATGATAGTACTAGCTTTTGAGTTCAACCTGGCAAGGCTGCCAATCTTCGAAGCTTTTGCAGATTGTTGAGGTTGGGCTTGAATTTGAGGAGCTAAAGTTCCTGTGGTTCGGTCGATCGTTGCTTGCCTCTCATTGGCAACGTTCTTCTCCTCTTCAAGTTCCATCGCAAGAATATCTCGATGACATTTCATTCGCCAGATCTCAGTCCGGATCCACTTGAGCTTCGCTGCCAGTCGGCCAGCTGCATGAACCACCATCTCCCTAGTCTTCGGTTGGACGGGTGCCAGAATCTGCAGGTGCCTAGCATCTCGAAGGTGTCCATCAAGTTGCTTGATTGCATTGCTTAATTTATCCTCCGCTTCTGAGATTCGAAGCTGCATCAGTTCCCTCCGAGCGGTAATCATCTGCTGCTGGAACTGGTTATCTATTTTCCCACTTCGAATAGTTACGTCTCCGGTTGCTGTGTGAACAGATGTGGCCGAGTGAGAAGACTCTAACCTCCGGATTCCGCGATGCCGCTGTCCTTCATACAATCCACCCACAAGCCCCCTAGGCCTCACACCCATAGTCTCAAATGCTGCAGAGTAGTTTAGCTTGGCCAACCAGTCGTTCAATTCTGTCTCATTATCCGCAAGAAATGTCTCCTCTGCGCCACCCTTTGAAAACACGACGAAGGCGTGTTTGTGTTTCCTATAACTTGTATCCACAAGCGCCACTGTTCCATCCGTCGGTATAACGTGATCAGCCTTGAAGTCTTGAAGTGCTGGTTTAAACACCACTGGCCCAGTATTTCCCTGCTTTTGGTGGTGCTCATGCTGGTGCATAAGGCCCTTAGCCCAAGCGTTGTTTTTGAAAAATGAGAGTCCCGATCCGGTAAGAATCGCACCCCATTCCTGCCAAGGCGAACGGGCTGCTTTTCGCTTGCTGTCCTTTCTCCACAGGATGCCAACTTTAGTGACAGGCATCTCAACGATACCAACTTGGGTCTCCTGAGGATTTTCCTGCGCGGCTGCTGATATAAATGCTTCCGGTCTCGACCGAGAAGACACAATCTGAACAATGCCGTACTTTGAAAACGAGTTGTACAGTGTTCTCGAGTCGAGTGATTGCGCAGTGCCAAGGTAGGTGTATGGATCGTCCAAGTTCATCACGTCTTTAATAGTAGGCCGTAGTATGTCCAGCTTGCCCTCAAAAATCAAAGTATACGGGTCAATAGGTTCTTTTGTTGACTTCCTTGCTGGGTCATTTAGTGGAGCTTTAAACACAGAAATCTTGCTCCGTCGGGATGCGATTCCTTTTATATCAATATCGTCCTCGAAATGAATAAAAGGCGTGTAGATGATATTGTCGTATATGCAGCCGAGCACATCATCTGAAACACCTTCGCAAGAAGAGTTCTTGATATAGTCCGGCCTTTGCATCTTGCGCTTGTTGTTCTTATTGAAGAAATCTGTGTGAAGAATGACAATCGAGAAAGAGATGAAATAGGCTTTATCTGTATACAAATTAGCATGCTTGTGCCAAAATTGCCCAGGTTTCCTACCTGGGTTAATGTAAATCCCTGGGTTGCATTCATGGTAGCGATCGGCGAAGCCCTGGAGTACTCTATCGATTTGTTGGGTCTCTTTTGGCAGCTCCACTTCCATTAGTAGTTTCCGTATTGCCATGTCGATCGGATCTCCAAAGAAGGAAAATTTACGCATAAAGCTCCGGAGTACAGCACGGGAGAAAGAGTCGTCAGTTTTCGACATCACGCTGGCTATTACACCATGATCCATTACTTCTTCCAGCCTTTCAAGGTACCGGCCCGCTGGCTCTCCTTCCTCTCGTACGGGTATTACCAACGCCTCCCGACTTATGTTCATAGAGTTGTTGTGAGACGCTATTCCTGGGGTGCCAGTGAAGCCATGAGCAGGGGAACCATGTCGCGGAGAGTGCGGCTCAGAACTCTGCCGAAATCGGTTTCCAAGACCAAAAAGATTGCTCAAGCTGCTCCTGCCCGCAGTTGAGGTGGAATTCCTACCACTTGACGCGAATGGAGGGGTTGGTGGGGGGGCATCGTCAGAGCGCCCTCCTACGGAGCCTATGGTCGATGATCTCCCTCGAAGACCAAGTCGCATAGGAGGACCCGCGTTGGGTGATGACCGGGATGATCGTATAGATTTTGTTGAATCATTCCGCATTAATGTAGAATCTGGGGCGACAAAATGTAGGGAAGCTGCGGCGAGAGCAACTTGAGATGGAGAAGGCAGAGGATGGGCGTTACCATTATCTTGGTCATTATGGGAGTTCGATCGCAATGCAGTCGAAGGAGGACTGTATTCACCAGGGGAATGGTTTGGAGATCCAGAGCTAATAGCGCTTGTGGAAGCCCGCGGAGTTGCTGGAGCGGTATCAGGAAATTCAGGAGGGGTTATTTTCATAGGCAAAGGAAATAAGGATGCGCGCTGTTTGTTCCGCCGTGGGAATCTAAATCGCCCGGTACTATTGTATGAGTATAGCTGCGGTCTCCCGGGTGCATTCGCAAAAGTGACATGATCGCCAGAGCTTCCATCAGACCTGGAGGAATCTGATATTCGTGGAACTGGAAGGGACAAGGTCGAATTGGTTCCGTCGCCCGATTCAGTAAGTGCACCTGGTATCTGGCTTGCAGATAACCTGCCGGGCTCTTCTACTACGAGCTGTGATCCTCCCGGCCTTAGTAGCCCGAATGTACTACGCTTATGATCCGAGCTGACCTTTTTATCCATCGATTTGCGGAGGTTTGGGCGTTCGGCGGATTGAGGATCGAGCGAGCGCCGTCTCATCGCAAGTTGTTGCAGGCGGCTTTTTTTCTTCGAGGGTTGTTGCATATTGTCTATGGTAGGGGCTGTTGTGATGATTGCTGGAGCTACATGGCTAAATGTCAGTATCCGCTAATTGCTCGTTTGAAGATGATATTTACCGGGCATGGCTGGCATAGGTGGAGCTGAAGCGGCAGCGTGTTCCTTAGCTTTGACCGATAACTGAGAGTCGGATGCATGCCTGAATCTCATGATGCTAAACCGCCGTGTATTTGGCGTATGCTCCTGAATTGGCGGTGATGAAGGACGCTCGTGGGTATCCGCCGACCATGACGCCCTTCCAAACTCAGCGAGACTTGGCCGTTCGCCATCATGAGATGCTGCAGCACGATTCGGAGCCAGGAATTCTGTTGATAAGTTGGCACTCGCGGCGGCCTTGTCGCCACGTTTGAAGAGACCGGTGGGATCGAGAGTGCTGCGTCGCTGGAGGTCCCTTTCACTTCGGTTTGCTCGGAGGGCCTTCAAAGGCATTGCGGTCTCTTCAACTGGGTACTCATTTAAGCAAGCATCGATGGTACAGGGCGAACATTGCACGGTTTGGTCGGTGGGATGGGCAGACTTGGTTGTCAAAGATAGGTGGTAATGTGCCTTGTAAGGCTGAGGTGGTGGAGCAGGTTAAGATGGTCCAGGGGGGATGGGCGCGGAAACGAGTGACAGCTTATGCAAGAATCAATGAGAGCGCAATGATGCGAAGCGGATCAGAGTGGAAGAATGGGCTATACGAGAGTATGGAGTGCTGAGACGCGGTTCTAGCCCTTGGAGAGGAGTGTCGGTCACATTTGGATGTGGAGAGACGGGTTGCCAGCCTCCTTAGTGGGTGCTGGTCTGGGCGCCAGTCCGAAAGCATTCACACTTCGAGTGCAGCGAGGACGGCATAAAACATTCGCTCTTTCATTATTATTTTTTTGTTTATTAGGGTTCTGTCTGTAGAGGATGCTCCGTAAAACTCCCTATCCTCTCTGCGCTTAATTAGAACATGTGCTGTTCTTTATGGCCGTGTTCCAGTACTTTGCTTTTTTAGTGGGAGTGGCTGCGGTCCGCCTGCGGTCGGCGTGATGGAAGCCTCCAGGCATCACCACCTCCAGATACCTCCATACGCCTCTCCACGACACAAAAACTGACAGCGCTCCATCTCCGTCTCCAGCGCCCGCTGGCGTGAGCCTGCCTGCAACTATATTTATACCTTAACCTTTAAACTTCCGACATGCGCCAACTCTCTTTTGCTTTGATTAGTCTCCTTCTCGTCAGTCCATCTTTAATATCAGCCGCCCCGCCGTCAACGCAATGCGGCCACACATTCCATACCCCATGTCATGAACATGCACCACGGCCGTGGCGGAGGCTATCAGATGCCATCATCCGCCGGATATGGGGACTTCCAGGGAAGCAACACATGCTGGGGACGCCGTCTGGCGAAGCACCGGTTGCAGGTGGGGTGCCCTCTGGAAGACTGCTTGCGCGATATGGAGAGGATATCGTCATGAGGTTTAATATCAGCTCTGCCGACGAGGCATCGGCATTGGCTGAAGCATCTGACATACTTTTCCTGGACGTCTGGGAGTTCAATGAGAACTGGGTTGACATTCGGATAGCAAAGGACGTTGTCAGTGGAGCCCTCGACACCCGTACAATTGCATTGATGATAACTAACACATCTTGTTTAGGTCCCATCCCTACTTGGACTTCTCCCTCCATCTCTCCAAACGTCCCATGTAGCCTTGATGCAGGATCTCGACCTGGCACAAGCCATCTTCGATTCATATCCATCTCCATCTTCAACCCAAGCTCATGAAGACCGCTCTTTCACACCCTCTCTGCGTACCTCGTCCTCCTCCGAAAACATATTCTTTGAAGACTACCAACCCTTCTCTGTAATAGATCCGTGGATGAATCTGCTTGCTTCCATGTTCCCGTCGCATGTACGCCGTATAAATATCGGTATCAGCTATGAAGGTCGCGATATCCCCGCACTCCGCGTTGGCGTCCATCCCACAAACGATAAACAAACATCGAGTGCGCGTAAAACCATACTCATCACTGCTGGTTCGCATGCTCGGGAGTGGATCTCTACCAGCACAGTCAATTATCTTGCCTGGAGTCTCATTACTTCGTACGGCAAATACAGCACTGTGACCAGGCTTCTCGAGTCATTTGACCTTGTTTTCGTCCCAACGCTGAACCCAGATGGATATGTATATTCTTGGGAAACGGATCGTTTGTGGCGCAAAAATCGGCAACCCACCACCCTCCGCTTCTGCCGCGGGATCGACCTCGACCGCAGTTATTCATTTGAATGGGACGGTGAGACTACACGCGGAAACCCGTGCAGCGAGTCCTTTGCCGGTGACTCTCCCTTCGAAGGCGTTGAAGCACAAAGATTCGCCGAGTGGGCAAAGAACGAGACAGAAAATAACAATGTCGATTTCGTCGCCTTCTTGGACCTGCACTCCTACTCTCAGCAGGTATTATATCCTTACTCATACTCTTGCCACACGGATCCACCAACACTGGAAGACTTAGAGGAGCTAGCCCTAGGACTCGCAAAAGCGATTCGCATATCCCGCAAAGGCCAGCCCTACAAGGTCACATCAGCATGCGAAGGCAATGTCGCTGTGTCAAAAATCACAAAAGATAATAAGAAAGAACGGATTTTCCTCCCACGCATTGAATTGGGCGGAGGGAGTGCGCTGGATTGGTTCTATCATGAGCTAAAGGTGAAGTATGCATATCAAATCAAGCTTAGGGATACAGGGAGTTATGGATTTTTGCTGCCGAAAGAAAATATAGTGCCTACGGGCAAGGAGGTGTTGGATGCCGTACTATATCTCGGAAGGTACATGCTCGGACAAGTGGGATTGAATGAAGGCGAAGCTAGAAATATGGTTTCTAGGGAAAGTCACAAGCTTGCAGAGGAGGCTCATGGAAGTCATGAACATATAGAGGGCATTAACAAAGTTGGGAAAGAGGAGGAGCCCAACGGATCTGAAATGATGTGGGAATTGCGGAAGCGTCGCAGGCGCTAATTGGAAATAATCTATACCCAGCTTTACTCAACGGATTCCGCCTCGGCAATATCAAAAGTTTATGCTACTGTTCACTCCAGTCTCCACCGCTCTGCCGACCACTTTTCATGACCTGACACTCGCTAAATCGTATCAATTGCTTCTAGCTATTCATTGCTCCTCAACCACTTATTCCGCAACCCTTTACCTGAACACCATCCTCGCTTTCGATCTTGTAATGCCCATATTTTTCACCAACCGCCGAAGGCTGCATTTTAGTTACTTTTGCTGAGCGAGTGCATCCCCGGTTGAGTACCTTCATTTTCGATGAAAGGCGAAGATACGGAACACAATATTTTAGTAATATTTTAGTAATATTTTAATATTTTAGTTGAGGAGACTCGCTTTGCACGACTTTCCAATTTTACAACGATTCTGCGATGGAGTATCATCCCAGACCTGCGAAAAAGAAGATTGTTTTCGTTTACATTTAGAGCTGCCAGGAAGGCCAGAGGACCCCCACCCCAGTAAGTCTCTTTTTCTTGTCTAGAGTTTTCTGGTTGATATCCAGCAACGCGATGCGTTCAATTACAAAAGGCTTCTCTCTTTCGTTGTGTTTTGTTATTTGTGGTAAAATTTTCATAACTGTTGTCATATGTAGCTTTCCAATTCGTTGGACTTTATTCATTCTTGTCGAGCTCTGACTTACTTCTTCGAAATACCACACAGCTTCATCTCTGAAATTCAAACAGCTCTTGTTCTACAGGGTACATGATCCGCTCCGTTGAGATATTCCATACTTATGTCGAACTCTGCATGGAAGGAAGGAGACGTCTTGACTTTTAGCAGATCGACCTGCGATGAAGCTATATACCAGGGGGCACGTAATATGATGACAAAAAGGGAATCCACCAATCAGCTTAGTTCAACAGCTTGGCCTGTGGTACGAAACGGGATATTGCTGCGCCAATGTACCAGCGCGCCAAACGGAATTTTCCTACTCTCGTAGGGATCCCAGTCTTTCTCCCGTTAGCAGATTCTGGAGACGACCCGAAATGGTCGCCTCTAAGTCTTTTCACTTGCCTTTCTTGCTCTAGCAAGAGGAAAGGACCAAGCACAGCAATCCTCTGGCATTAATGCCATATTGCACGATGAAGGCGTTCGTCTCGAGGCCATCTTAGTGGAAGCCGCTGCGAATAAGAAGGTATCAAATGCAGCTGCATGCGTTGACTATGGAGCACGGTTAACGCCGGCAAACCACCACAAGTTTCTCGGTGCGACGATGGAAGCCAACAATTTGGAGCTATACAAGGTACTACTTCGCGCCGGCCTGAACACAAATAAAAGATCGGGTCACAACGGTTCACCACTGACCAAAGCGGTTATGTCAAAAGACCTCGAGATGGTCACGTTTCTTCTGGAGAAACGTGCGAAGACAGAACATAACTACATATCTAATATGACGGCTTTGGCATTAACTGTGTACTACGACGCTGGTCTAGATATCATTAATCAGCTGATAGATCACGGTACTGACATTCAAAGGCCCCGTCTTTTTGCTATAACTGCGCGCAGTGGTAAGCAGGAGTATGCAGACTGCATTCTGTGAAGGAGTACCAATATCGACATCAACGAAATAGGTGGTTAACGGGACAGTGGTCCTGCTCTGCGTGTTGGACCTGAGCAAGGGACTTTACCTTTGTTGGTTACCTATTGCAGTCTGATGTCAATATTGCAGCGAGCGATCGTAAGGGCAAGACAGCACTGGAAAGAGCAGAGGAAGGACAGGATGAGGCCGTCTTGCTGTTGGACGCCGTTCAAGGACTTGAGACCACTGAGTTCCAGCCGCTGACGGGTGATGGACACATGAGCCAAACAGAGCGGTGTATATGCTGGTGGTGACGCTGGCTAAGTTTCACCCCTTGTATTCGTTGATACGGTACAGTAGTGGGGGGTCCCCTTCCTATATATACGAGCCTTCATAGCAATGCAATTCTCGGAGATCCCAACGCTGATTTTCTCCAGCAAACAGTTGTGAGCCTGGCAAGCTTCTCAAGCTTTGACAATTCGAGTCTCTCCCTCTCTCTTCCATACGATGTTATGGCAACTCCAAGTCCTCTCTTCTTTGAGGCACAAAGTGCACCACATCACCGAAACACCTTCTCTTTGCTACTTGGATAAAACAATCGCGAAGCCTTTAAGTCTAGAGAGGCCAGCACAGAGTCTTACCTGGTCAGCAGTTTTTCGAGAAGATTTGCCCTTCTTCGACACAGCACAAAGACGCGCCCGTTGCAAGGTCTTCTTTTGTTCGACTGTATTTGATACAGCTCCAAAAGCTCTCATCTTCGAGGCACTACTTCGGCTCCGCATGTCTTGCAGCCACGATAAAGCCCTCTTCGAGGAACGACTTCGCTGTGCCTTTCAGCAGCCCCGATAGAACCCTCTTCGAGGGACGATTCCGGTTTGGCTCTACCTTTCCAGCAGCCACGATAAAGCCCTCTTGGTATAGAGGCGCCGGCATAAACCCTGCACTACTGGCGGGCACATACTTCCACTAGAACAGATCTTTGGTTGGGTCTTTGAATTGTCAGACGGGTTCTATATTTACATAGATCTTGTCGGGCTCTTTGGAAGGAAGGAATGGAGTGTTTTTGAATAAATGTCTTGAGTGTCTTGTGTCTTGTCTATTATTTGATGATAGAAGAGGCTATATATATGAAAGAGTGTGGCAAAGAATCCACTGGAAAGATCTTAGTCAAATGAATACTGATCAATAGTAATCAACACTAATCAATACTTATCAGGTCAGTTCAACAGATCTTCAAGTCGGATGTACGTTATTAGATTGTGAGACTGATCCTTGGGTCTTTAGAAGTTAAATGTGTATCTACCCTATAGAACAATCTTTAGAATCGTCGGGTTGGGG
>KV745537.1:0-13775 GCA_001692735.1 Lepidopterella palustris CBS 459.81
ATATATATATATATATATATTCCTGACTCTAGATGATGGTCTCTGTGATCCACACTATACAGACGCTGCGGTAGTTACTTAAGGAGGTAATTATTGACTTTGAGGTGATTGGGGTACTTTTGGGTTGGATATTGATATATATTTGCAAACTGTGCGATTGCAATGTTAATTGGACCCCAAAAAGAAATTATTGCAGGACTAAATCTTGCTCCTTAATCAAGCCTGAATTATCGACATGTAACGGAGGATGCGTAGAGAGGGAGCGTGTGTTTCGGGTGCGGGTTAGGTTTATTTCGTCTCTGATTGGAAAGGGTAAATCTCTGCTCTATATACGCTATGAATCTGTCGGAAATTATTTAGAGGGTTAAATACAAAGAAAATATACAGTGTTCTATATTAGCTAGATCTCCAAAAGTAACTTATCGAGCGCTCATTGCTAGACTGTGATGATAGACGGGAAAGGCTAGTAAGGCCCGGAGTCACGTCCGCTTCCATGTCTAAACTGCCTGATACGGTAATTCTCGAAGGATCTTGAAGGGCGTCGAATACTGAAGGCAATGGCATTCTACCAATCCCCGGAGCCATAGACTGGATCCTGGAGAGCCCATTTCGCGCTACTGAAATCCGACTTGAAAGAATGTGGTGGAATAGAGCGTTAAAGGAATCGTAAAGTAGTATTTGGTATGATACCCTTCTAAAGACCTTTCAGAACCTAAATCGCAGCGTTAAATTATCCTACGCGTGAATATAATTGATTTGCTTCAATGCCTTGAAGCGACGTAAAAGACTGGGTGTTGTTAGAGACATTACCATTTTCAACCTCACCCAATACGCCGTACCCAGAAGAGAACCACTTTGTTAATGCTAAAAATTCTATTGCAATAAACTTGATGGTTTACATGGTATCCCTGAAAGCACATAATCCACCAAGGTCGGAATGAGCCAACACAGGCCGCCCGTTACCCAAAGATCTTTTTACTAAATCAATTCCCAGCCAAGGGAAGTCCACCGTATGTGCCAAGAGAGTGAAATGTCCGCCAATTAAATGATGGAAATCAATACATCGCGATCCATTCGGCTCTATCACGGCGCGTGAGGTTAGGTGAGGACCAGGATCGAACGGGAAAGTAGGCGCGCTGCTCGGGTATCTAGATGACAGCGAGCGGGATGAAGATTCTTCGAGACATATGCTGAATGATGTCGAATGCCAAGGATTTGGCATGTAAGACACGTTTTCGCCATCACGCAGCTCCAATCATTTCAGGCTCCGCGACCTTCTCCTTGCCCTTTTCGGATCTGCTCTTGTCGTCATCTGAGTAGAGGTCGTGCTCATCGATGTAGTCGACAACGTGGTCTGGGATGAGGTACCGTATACTCATGCCTCGTTTCCTGAATAACCGGATTTTGGTAGACGAAACATCATTTTGGATAAGCTGCTGGATTACTCTGATGTTGTCTCTGAACTGTTGAAGACTCGCAAGAGCATCATCAATGTCTGTGCCACTGCGTTCGAGAATGAATGCTCCATAGTGCCCTAGGATTCTATCCAAATCTTCCTGAGCCCATAAATTAGGCGTACTCATTGTCTGTATGAGGTCTGCACCGGCCAGCAATGCAACCTGTATGCGTTTCTTCTCGCCTGTGGCTGTCTCGATCCCCCCAAGAACTTCGTTCAGCTCGTAATCGAAGTGGTCCAGGACTTTAACCGTAGGCAGGTATTCCTTATGCAATGGTTCCCAAGAATCCACTCCAATCCACTTAGAACTGTGTCTGACGGCGATATTGCACATGGCAATTCTATGTTGCGCTGAAACGAGACCAGCCTTCTTGTACGCATCACCGACGGGACTAAAGAAGCCCCCAATCACCTCGAAATCGGTCTGAAATTCGCAGTAATCGGACGCTTGTTCGAACATCCGCAGGTGTAGATTAGTCGGAGGGGAGAATGAGCCGCAAGCGACTAGGACGAGAGGTGTTCTAGCTGAGTCCGAAAGAACCTTCTTCAGTCTGTTTGCTGGAAAAGTATAGTTTTTCAGAGGGGGAATGGTTTCCTGTGATGTGTCGCCGCTGAGAGCATCCCCAATCTCTTGGACAGCGGACTGTGGCGATTTGGCCATTATAATTTCTCCCATTTTCTCGTCGTAGGTATTTTGTCTAGAGATATTACTGATGTACTTGCGCTACACAGGCTAGGCAGATAGATGACTGTAGCCTAACAGGTATGGCGCTAGGTCCTGACGAGTCGTTTCCGAGGAGCAGTTTGAGCGGAGGGGGGGTCGGAAGGCAGGTGGCAACGATAGGAGGACGAGGGAGTTTAAGTACGGTTGAGAGGGGGTCGGTGAGAAGGAAGCTTTAGGTGTAGGTAGAAAGAAAAAAGTCAGGTTGGCGGGCGGGCGCAGCATTTCTGTTGCGGGCGAGGTCTTGGGGTAGCGTTTTCCCTTTCACAGCGCGGCGGGGCGGGAGTCAGACTGCGGAGGGGAAATGTTAAGTCCGAGCTATTTCGCCTGCACGCATCAAAGGTTACTCCAGCTATCTGGCCAAGGTTTCACGCTGGAATTGTTACAACCTGTCTCTATTTTTAATTGAAAATCATTGAATCTGCAGCTGCGGCATTACAGTGCTCTACAATATCCCTCAGATGACCTCGTGCCAGTATTAGCTCATTACCTCGAGCGTGGAGGTTTCGGGTACTTCCCCACGGCAGATTGACAAGCCCGGATTGATAATGAAGGCACGGGGGATTCCGACCAGGAATGGAATTTGATGGACTCGTATATGCAAGACTGTACAGTAGATATTAGGTTAGACATTTAAGGCGTGGTTGTTCTTCGTACATCGCGTTCTCTTGTAGGGCTTGACAGCCTCATGGTCTTATATCTATCAGCCAGCCGGCATTGAGATCCGAATCTGACCTACCGTTTCTACCAGTGTCAAGTATGTTTACAGATAGCGAGTGTCCTCCAGAATGAATGCCTGTCTGCATAGCCAAAGCGGTGCTGCCAGCCGGTCATCTCGCATGATCCGTCAAAGAATTGCGGTTCTGACCATCCAATAACAAACTCCTGGAACAGACTCTAATTCCACCAAGTACCAGACGTCCTCTATAAATGTATCAAAGCAACCTTGGAAAGGACGACGGGCTGGCTCATTGTGAGCTGTGAGCGTGCCACCATCACCTTCTGTGCCACTCGAGCTCTGTCTGTATAACAAATCTTCCCCACTGCTTAAGCGGGACACCGACGCCATCATTATCATCTCCGTCTCAACCATCGTCGCAAGCCTTAACAACCATCAGTTCATCCACAGAGACTGTAGTCATCCACCCACTTGCATCACCATTCACCTCTCCTCTGCACACTCCCTCATCCCATTCACACATTCGCTTGCACGGCCTATGGCGAAGTCGTAGGGCTTTGGCATGGACCGGGAGCGTCGACCTACATCTGGATTTCTTGACAACCCAACCTCCACTTCTATTCCTGCCAGGTACAACCCCACCATTTCATCAAACCTACAGCCTCTGTTCAACTTTTAATCTTTCGCTGCGTTCACAACAACCCTCTCACCTTGCTTCATCGGCACAGCTGCGAGGCCCACCGCCGGGGCCACAGTCTGCGTTGCGAGCGATCAAATACCAAGCAATTAGATTCTCATGTCTCCCAGAGTGACTCGCTCTTCTGCGAGACTCTCAGCAGGTTCATCGAACTCGACACCCGCCCAGCCTCTCGCTCCCCCTGCTCATCCTCCGTCGGCGGCTTCAAGGAAACGCAAAGCGCCGGCTCAAGATCCCAACCCAGAGCAAGATCTAGATAACGCCGAGGAAGCAACACCCGCTCGTAGGCAACGTCCGAAGCGGACTAGAGTCGAGGCACCAGAGCCTCCGCCATCAGCTCCTGCTATCTCTACACGCCTGAGGAAGGGCAAAGCAAAATCGGTCATGTCGAATGCTGGGTATGGGCTCAATAACAATCAACGTCATCTGCTAACAGTCACAGGCCCTCGACAGAACCCTCTGAGGAAAAGCCAATAGCCCCAGCTCCCTCTGCATCCTCATCATCAGCAAATAAACGTACAAATAGAGCAAGCCGAAAGAAGGATAATCATGGTAATTCATTCTCACTCCTTGATGTAGCAATCACTGACTACCATAACTCATAGATCCAGCCACTTCCACAACACCGACATCCTCTAGACGGCTGAAGAAATCAGCCGCCAAGTCCAACGAAGATGTTTCCATGAACGATGCATCAGATAAACCAGAAGCACAATCAGACAAGAATGGAGCAGACCAAGGTCGGCCAGATATGAGCGATGATAGCAATGGAGAGGGCGCACCACGCCATGATGGTGATGACGACGATGACGACGACCCATTCGGAGGAAGTTATCTGGGCCGAGGTGGTCCTCCTGGATTGTCGAGTACACTACGGGCCCTAAGCGGCATGATGTCTGGGGTCTCCTCTCGTCTACGTGCCATATTAGAGAGTCTAAGGCAAAAGGATCCCTCTGTCCAGCTCATTGCCCTTCAAGATCTTTCCGAAATCCTCCTCGTATCTACGGAAGACAACCTGGCTGGCCACTTCTCACCGGATCAATATGTAAAGGAGTTAGTCGCACTCATGCAGCCGAACGAATTTGGCGATGAGAACCCGGAGATCATGCTTCTGGCTTGTCGATGCATTGCAAATTTAATGGAGGCCCTTCCTGCAGCCACCGCGAATGTGGTATATGGAAATGCAGTGCCGGTACTTTGCCAGAAGCTGCTGGAAATCCATTTCATCGATTTAGCGGAGCAAGCATTAAGTACTCTCGAAAAAATATCCGTTGAGTTTCCGGCATCCATAGTCCGGGAAGGGGGGCTCACAGCCTGTTTGACGTATCTCGACTTCTTCGCAACAAGTACCCAGAGAACAGCGGTTACTACCGCAGCAAACTGCTGCCGCAACATCCCAGAAGATTCTTTCCCTACCATTCGGGACGTCATGCCAATACTACAAGGGGTTTTGAACAGTAACGACCAAAAGGTGGTCGAGCAGGGCTGTCTCTGCGTTTCAAGAATTGTAGAGAGTTTCAAATATCAAGAAGCTAAGCTGGAAGAGCTTGTCAGTCCAGATCTTCTCAAAGCTATCTTGCGCTTACTGCTTCCCGGCACCACCAATCTCATCGGCCCTAATATCCACACCCTATTCCTGCGAGTTCTTTCGATTACAGCTCGGGCTAGCCCTCGGTTGTCCGTTGAACTCTTCAAGATGAATGTCGTTGATACGTTGTATCAAATTCTCACCGGCGTGTCCCCACCTAGTGGCACCGACGACATTGCAAAGAAAATTGACAGTGTTGTCATTATGCAAGCCCTGATCCACCGGCCTCGAGACCAAATTTTCGAAACACTCAATGTGATTTGTGAGCTTCTCCCAAGCGTGCCAACGGATGGTCTGATGTATTTGAATGATTTGTTCGATGCTGGCTATCCTGGAGATGAGCTGGTATCCATCTCTTCCCGACCAAAGACATCGCCAAACGATAAGAGAATTGAGCTTCTTGAAGAGTGCAAGGATGAGGTCAAACGATTCGCAGTTATCCTCCTGCCAACTCTTACCGACGCATATTCGAGCACGGTTAACCTCAACGTGCGACAAAAGGTATTGACGGCGCAATTAAAGATGCTTTCAAACTTGGACATCGACATTCTGGAGGATGCTCTTAGGCCAGTGCCATATGCGTCATATTTAGCCTCGATCCTTTCGCAGCAGGACCACCCATCTTTGGTGACCTATGCTTTACAAGCTGCTGAACTTCTCTTGAAGCGTCTAGAGTCGATATATCGGTATCAATTCTACCGAGAGGGCGTTATTGCGGAGATTTCTGGACTCGCCAACAGACCATGCAAGAGCATGGATGAAAAGTCCAAGTCTACCAAGCCGGCGTTTGAGGTTGAACCGGCCGGCACCTCAAGCATGAGCACCAGCTCCATTGGGGACGTCGATCTTGAACAGGATAATGACGAAGATGGAGATGTTGACTTGCATTCTGAGGACGACGAAGAGGACCAAGAGGACCACGATGACCATCCAGCTAATCAAGACGACGAGGACGATTCGGACTCTTCTTCTTCTTCGTCTGACCAACATTATGTCGCGAACCCACTTATTGCAAATATCGAGAACGTAATTACTCTCCGCGCCAAGAAATTCATGGAGGTTCACGAAAAGGATTGTGGTAAAGCCATCCGCGATAAAGCCGCGGCCATTTTGGACGATCTCAAGAGCTTGGCTCAAGAAATCAAGGCATGCTATCTGGAACATAGAGGTGGCGAAAGCATGGAGCTATTCGTTCGCCTCGCTACGTACTTTGATAACGATGCGTTGGAGAGTATTACAAGCTACGAGCTTCTAACCTCTAATATTGTTGAAGTCTTACTGCAAATGTTCTCTGGGCCGGATGCCACTATGAATTCCGACGCTAGATCAGTTTTCCTCGAGGCTTTTATGGGATCCAGCACGCATAACAAAGTGAAATCATCTAGCAGCAATTCGCCTGCTTCGCCTTTCAGCGTATTAGTCAACAAGCTGCAGGACCTTTTGAGTCGAGCTGAGCATTTTGAAGTCATTACTGTACATCAGCACTCTTATGACAGCAATAGGAGTAGCGCAGCGTCCATGCTAGCTAAGCAGCTTCGTCTCAAACTCGTCGCTGACGAAGAGTCGGGCATCCCCAAGGCTTATCGTAATATCATGGTGTCTATCCATGCCATTGCGACCTTCAAAGCTCTAGATGATTATCTTCGACCGAGAATCAGCGTGGCTGAGCGGCCTCGAGGCTCCAGGAACCGTGAAGATATGTCCGGGACCATCGCTGCATATGCTGCGGCGCTCTCCGGGCCAGAAGGGCGAACCTTAACAGGACCACCACCGGTCCATCCTCCTACGGAGACTACGAATCGGGGTGGCTCAAGGAAGTCTTCGAAATCGAAATCGTCGACCTCCACTTCTGCGAATCCGAATTCTCAAGCAGGACCCAGTTCTACGCTGGACAAAGGGACGGCCACTCGGCGATCATCTAGACGACACCAAAATCAAAGCCAGGCACCGCCTCCACCTCCTCCACCACCTGCCGCTACACGTTCTGAAGATGCTCAAGAGCCGATAGAATGTGCCGACGAAGAACGGCTTTCCGATGAAGATGACATGGACGATCACGCTGCGCTAAACGCAATCGTGGATGATCTTGAAGACGAAATGGATGACGACACTCCTGACCCTTCAGCTGTAAGCGTAGAAGTCGCATCGACTGGCAAGGTCACAGCTCGGAAAGAGGATGGGACGAGAGTAGCAACCCCTTTGCAAGGACAGGCTACAGCAACCTCAGCACGACCATCTCCAGTAGAGCGCATGGCTACTCAACGCCTCTCGGCGCTTCTGCGAGGATCACCTTTGCAACAAGCCTTCGGAAACTCAACTGCGTCATCGGGTGGTCTGTCCTATGCCGCCGCAGTTCAATCTGTTCCACAAGACTGGCATATCGAGTTTAGTGTCAATGACCAGCCTATCTCTAACGAAACTACCATATACCGTGCCGTTCACTTCAACCCGACGCAGCCTAATGACGTCTCCATCCGCACAGTCTGGAATGCCATACATACAATCAAGTTCAGGCGTGTTGCTGGTCCTCCTCCCGTCGAGTCCAATTCTCTCACCCCTCCCCCGGAGTCCGCATCCACAACCTCATCAGGGTTGCCCCACTCACTGGACAAGAACCCAACAACCTCAGGAATTCTCCGTCTGCTCAGTATTCTCCATGGTTTGAACTCGAATCTTGACGATGTGTTGTCTGAGAATAGAGAACAGATCAAACTCAACATTGAACCTCTTTCCCAATTCGTCAACACCAAGTTGACCGCGAAACTTAACCGTCAACTGGAGGAGCCTCTCATAGTTGCTAGCAACTGTCTTCCAAGCTGGAGCGAGGATTTGGCGCGATTCTATCCCTTCCTCTTCCCCTTCGAGACGAGGCACCTGTTCCTGCAGTCAACATCCTTTGGGTATTCCCGCTCGATGACCCGGTGGCAAAATGCGCAACCCACGAGCGATGCTCGGCATGACCGTCACCGCGATGAGAGGCCCTTTTTGGGTAGGCTACAACGCCAGAAAGTCCGCATTTCACGATCGAGGATTTTAGAATCAGCTATCAAAGTCATGGAGCTGTATGGATCATCCCCAAGCGTCCTTGAGGTTGAGTATTTTGAGGAAGTCGGCACCGGTCTGGGGCCTACCTTGGAGTTCTATTCCACCGTCTCAAAAGAGTTCTCGAAGAAGAAGCTAAAGTTATGGAGAGAAAATGAGTCCAACGACAATGACGAGTATGCATTCGGAAAACGTGGTCTTTTCCCTGCCCCTATGAGTGAGGAACAAGCCAACAGCGAGAACGGCAAGAGGATCCTTCAGCTTTTCAAAATGCTCGGAAAGTTTGTCGCCCGATCAATGCTTGATTCCCGGATCATCGATGTCTCTTTTAACCCGACATTCTTCCGCATTGGAGACGGTACCGCAGCTGTCACACCTTCACTCGGTTCTGTGAAATCCGTGGATAGCAACCTTGCCCAGGCCCTGAAGCTGTTGAAGCAGTTTGCGAACGCGAAAAAGAGAATCGACGAGAATGGCAAACTGAGTGCCGCTCAAAAGGTACAGGCCATCCAGAATATTGAAATCGACGGTGCACATGTTGAGGATCTTGGTCTTGATTTTACACTTCCAGGATATCCTTCAATTGAGTTGGTGGATAACGGCGCCGACACGCCACTCACTATTGACAACGTTGGCGTTTATGTGGATAAGGTCCTCGATTATACTCTTGGACTAGGGGTGCAGAAGCAAGTGGACGCTTTCCGCGCTGGGTTCTCTCAGGTGTTCCCATATACTGCTCTGAAGGCATTCACCCCTGATGAACTTGTAATGTTGTTTGGTAGAATCGAGGAAGATTGGTCTCTTGAAAGTGAGTCCAACTAGAATGATGAAACTGAACCCACAAATGCTGACGTATAATTCTAGCGCTGATGGATTCAATCAAAGCCGACCATGGGTACAATCTAGACAGCAAGAGTGTTCGTAACTTGCTCCAAACTATGAGCGAGTTTTCTCCAACACAGAGGCGTGACTTTCTTCAATTTGTAACTGGTAGTCCGAAACTGCCAATAGGAGGTATGTTGGCTCTTATTCCCTCAATCCAATCTAGCAGAGCTTACTAACACACACGTTAGGTTTTAAGAGCCTCACCCCGATGTTTACTGTGGTCTGCAAACCGAGCGAGCCTCCACACACTTCAGATGACTACCTTCCCAGTGTCATGACGTGTGTCAATTACCTCAAGATGCCCGATTACAGCACCGTAGAGATACTCCGCGAGAAATTAGGTGTTGCAATTCAGGAGGGCCAAGGCGCTTTCCATCTTTCCTAAACACAACATGACGAAATCAACGACCACTTGGCTCCCAGCAGGGGTATATGACCATCACGGGTGGTGTAAAACGGGCATTTACGATGGTAGGCTGTTGGGCAGGTGACCTGTTTACCTTCGGAGTCTACATTTCTTTTACTTTCAATGATGGGGGCATAGCTTTCTTTTATGCATCAAAGTTATCTTCTGGATCCACATAGGATTGCTGCTGCTCATGCTATTTTGCACGTTTTTGTTTTCGAGACTGATGCATATCAAAGAGGGTCCAGGGATGGCATGGTACGGCGTCACCAGAGTCTTCGTTCTCCATCAAATAATGAGTGAAGGGATTGTTAGTCCAGATCCAGTGTTTTAAGTATTCATCCATAGAATGTCGAATTGGTCTGATGACTATTACGTAGTGCCACTAGCTTTGTGTGATTGACGAGATCAAGCGCTTCAATTTGTGAACAATCACAAAGACAAAAGATACTTCCTCATACATGTATGGACAGTTTTGTAATAATATCTATTATGCCGTGAATCATCTGCAAGCAGCTAGCTGGCTACGGGGAGTATTGTTGAATAATAGCCAAGTTCATTAGACTTTCAAGGTATATACGCGTAAAAAACCCGACGCCTATAACCTACTCTATAAGCTTAGCGCCTAGGAAGTAGGTTACCTAGGAAAGTAAACTATCTTTTTAAGATTATACAATTTAGTAAATATTAAATCACTTAATAACAATTAATCTAATTACTAATATTAGTATATTTTATTAAGTATATTTTTAAAGTATTTTATTATAGTTATTACTTTTATAGTTTATAATAGTTATATATAATAATAGTATAAAGCTTAATATTAAGCTTAGTAATATTAAAATTAGTACTATTATTATTATTAAAAATTAAACTTAATTTTTAGTATTTATATATTATAATTTCTCTAAAAAATATAATATAAGAAAATTAAATTAATTTTTACTATAGTTATTAAGCTATATACGTTTTAAAAATACGGATTTTAGTGTGTTTTTAATAGCGGTTTGGAGCCGTGCACTAGGCGGGGACGTGCACGAGACGGAAAGAGACTTCTAATCTTACTGTACAACGGCACTCTGTACTACCGCACTCGTTGCAATCCATTGGAAGATTTATCTTTAAATTTACAGCATATGTTTAAAAGACTTATCGGTTCCAGCATTCTTTTCCTCATTTGCATGAGAACTTCAGCTATGAAAACGAGAAGACCATCGATACACATACTTGGATACTCAAAGAAAAAAAATGGATGACGATCTTGAACTTTTAGAGGTAACTCCAAAAACCAGACTCCCCCTATTCCTTGGATCGTTTCTTACTCAATATCAGAGAGAATACTGTCCTCCCCTGGACCCCGCCCTCGTGCGCGCCATATGCCTCGACTTCGACCACACCGATCCGGAACAGCTATCACGAGTACGCGAGCTCCTTAACTCTATTAAACAAACGGCGGTGGAGGAGCAATTTACAGAATTTGATCCTTCAGGGAGTAGTGGAGGTGCAACGCGCTCCAGTCCAGGGAAAGGCTCGTCATCTGAGCTCGAATCCAACACGGAGAGCAACGTGTCCTATTCTACCACGACCGAGCCTATCGGCCTGTCGAAAGACCTCTCTACACTCAGCCTGAGCAACAGATCCGGGTCTGCATCTGAGGATTCAACCGAGGCTGCCGGCGGATTCTTCGATGACGCCGAGCTGCTCGATACACCGACGAAGGAGTTGCGACTGGCGGAAACATTCCCCACTTTACGCCCTAGTTTTGTATCTTTCACTCTCAAGAAATGTAGCGGAAACTTTAGCAAAGCAACCGACGTGCTCTTGAACCATGTATACTTTGAAGATTCTCCGTCCACTCCAGGCGAAGAGCCTGCCATTGCGAAGGGGGTGGATGCATTTTTCGAGGAACATACAGTCGTACCGCGCGGAAGGAAGGGTAAAGGCAAGAACAAACGAAACCTCGATATTCATGCGAGATCAGCGTCGTCGCCAGAAACATCCCAAGCGGAGCAAATCAATCGGTGGCATGAGACCAGCCGAGACGTGGATTTCATATCTACCAGGACGAACACATCTATGAAGACCATAGCATCTCTGTACCATAAAAACGGAGCTTCAGTTTCTGCAACTATCATGGCGTTGGTGGAGGCAAATATCAAGGACCACCGAGACGCTCAAGTCGACGATCCTACCGTGCTGCAGAACGCGATTGATCTAGTGTCCGATTTTCCATCTATAGAGCTTCATCACTCCATCGCGCTCATTCGCCTCACTCACCCATCCACAGCATTCGCGCACGAACTCGCCAAAGCATTGAAAACTGCTGGGCGCAACGCATCAAATGGCGGCATCCAAGTAATCCCCCGATACGCTCCAATTAACCTCTCCGACCCAACGCCATCCACTCCCCTCTCCATGTCATCTACGCCTTCCTACGCCGTCCCACCCTCCACCTCCTTCCTCAGCGCGGCCCGCACAGCCGCCTTCGCCCAAGCACAGGCTGCCCACCGCAAAGGCAAGTCCGACAACCTCATGAAAGCAGCCGCAGGCTACTACTCGCAACTCGGGCGTGACTACGACGCCGCGCTCAAAGCTGCGAGCGCCGCCGACGCCGACGCGCTCGTCGCAGCACAGTCGTCATCCACGATACTAGATCTGCATGGCGTCAGTGTGAAGGATGCGACCAGGATTGCGAGGGAGAGGGTCACGGCGTGGTGGCATATGCTTGGTGAGGCGAGGATTACGAGTGGAGGGAGAAATGGGATTGGAGACGGGTATAGGATCGTTACGGGGTTGGGGAGGCATAGCGAGGGGGGAAGGGCGAAGCTGGGACCTGCGGTTGTGAAGATGCTGGTTAGAGAGGGGTGGAAGGTTGAGGTGGGGAGTGGGGAGATGTTTGTGACGGGCGTGGCGGCGAGGAGGTAATGTAGGTGATATTTTGGGTACAGAGAGTTGGGGATATATTTGTTGTGAGAAGATCAGGTACGCGACTACATTCCGCTTTTTTATTGGAGGTTTTGGCGACGGTGTAGTATATGGTATCTATCGAATTCCAGAGCCCGAATCAAGGAACGAAACCTAAATACCTAGTTCCAGCGAAACCAAGTGCCCACCTCCGAAAGCGATGGAATCAAACTCGAGAAATACGCATGAAGACTTCCGACATATACTGAGGCTACTAACTAGGGACTGGAATTGAGATGTGTGAACTTGGGGCTATGAGGCGAAGAGAGCATATAGCAATATATCTGCTCTACATTTAGAAGTAAGGGAGTTGGATTGGGCTGGAGTAATCCAAGTGAAGGCAGAATGCGCCTGAATCTTCAGCCTGGGACAAGTCGGGCCCAGCTCCATTCCCGTAGCAAAAAGGAACGAGAGCAGGCCGTCGCATGATAATCACCAAAAGCACCAGATGCATACGCACTCCGACGAGTGTGCCATGGTAATGCCCGACCGACCTGCCATCATCTCGTAAGGGCAAACCAGTCGTGTTTAAAAGCTTCCGGGCAGTTTTTAGACTGGCGCGTTACTTGGGTGCTCCCAATTTTTTTTTTTTTTTTTGTCTCAAGATTGCCCAATCGCTCAGCTGCCTCGGTCAACATCACTCTTCATATTCTCCTGGCTAGCAGCGAGCACTGCTCTCCCCGATGTTGCACCAGGAATCATTCAAAACCTCCCCAGCGCCAACATGAATGGCTCGAAAGATTTGAACTGGGCCGGACCAATGCTTCGACCAGCAGCCAGCCGCTCGAGTTGCGGGCCTTGAACGATCCCCAGGGGCGTCGAGGGTGATGATGCGAAGTTTGGCTTGCGATTAGCTACAATCGTGCATGGATTTGCTTCGGCGGCCGTCGAATGGAGGCCATGACGGCGTTGGACGGTTTATTCCGTTGTTGTTTTTGAATGGTTAGGAGAGGAGATGGAGATAGAAAGAGCGGGGGGTTGTTGCGGTTGAGCGTTTGAAGCGCCGGCAACCATCACCGAGATCGATGTGTGTGCGGTATCGTGCTTCCCTCATCTGCATACAAAAAAAAAAGATTCTAAAATGACTCTTTCCCGAGCAGCGACATGAGGGTAAATCATGTTCTCTTCGAGTCAAAGCAGGATTGTTAAAACATGGGAAAATCTGCAGATACGCGTCCAAAAAGAAACTTTACGTGTCTAGTCCTGAGAAACCGCGGCAGCGAAATATCGCAACTCCTACTATCAGTCGGTGAGAACTCTCAGCTACTCGCTCCAACTCGTTTGATATTGGATCAACCCTCTCACCGTTTGTGCTCGTTCCAGGCATACACGCAACA
>KV745538.1:0-13745 GCA_001692735.1 Lepidopterella palustris CBS 459.81
CCACCCTTTTCTTTCTACCATTGTTTGCTTTGGGAGCATCCTGGGGGTCGCCGTCAGATTCTTTCGGCAGTGAGATGGATGAGAGAGATGGCAGGTAGATATAGTCATCGGTCAAGAAGAGCTTTGGAACAAATGAATGTGGAGGATGGTTCGTTGATATGATGTTGATGGCGTTGATTATGTCTGGTGACTATGAACATGGGGTTTGTGTGAAGGGGGAATGAAGGCGGGTCCGACTCTGACTGGGTAAGTATGAGAATGGGTGAAGAGGAAAAGTTTTGGGGCTGGCAATGTTTGGATTGAGCTCAGCGACCGCGTCGCTTCTTGATTGCGGCCTTGGGATAGCTCCCTTTGCAGCAAGTCTGGGCAGAACTCGGAGCCTGGCCATTTTGCTTGCTTTCCCATTTTTGACAGCTTGGAGAACGATTAGGGGGGGGTTTGGCGGCCATGCGCGGTGAAAGAACGTTCGCTCGGCAAGGCCGCCCACTCCACAAAAGGCAGCGGAATCCCGATACTCACCATGGTCCTGACACCTCGAAGGGCTCCGACCCCCGATTCGGCCGCGCGAGAGATAACTATGCGGCACACTGCATGATCCCCCGCCAATCTTTTCTACCGAACAGTCGTCGAGCTTCCCCCACCCCCCCCCTTCCCCGAACCAAGCAGGGGCCATGTTCTTCTCGCTTCAGCAAAACGCGCTCCAGCAACGAGCTAGAAGGGGGTTCTGCCTGCCCTTGTGGTTTGGCGGTGGTTGCAGCTGAAAGCATTGCAATGGCACCGATTCGGCAGGCCTCTCGGAATCTGTCCCATTCAGGGAAGGCTTCGGGGCGCCTATGTCTATTCCATCTTATCATGTCTCATAAGAGACCTTGGGCACCCTAGCCTATAGCGAGCAACACCCCGACGGATATGTAAGGCTGCAGGCAGGAAAGCAGGGTGGGAAACAAGTCGAGATTTCTAAGTCTACAAACTATCTGCATAACCTATCAAGAAGCAAAGTCTGACGGCTTAGTGAGGCTCACCGGGACCCAGTGTCTACGAATTCTGCGGCGCAGGAAGTTAGCACTCAAAGCCACAGCCATCAAGCTGTGCCCGTCACTACTGCTCGTCCTCCTCTTCCTCCTCCTCCTCCTCCTCCTCCGATATGATTCCATTTATTGCCGTCTCCAGAAGTGCCCCTCTTACGATCTGATCCCGGTCCAAAGGCTTCTTACCGGGGCTCTGCTGTCCAGATTGGTCTCTACTGTGGCTGTTCTGTTCTCCAGAAGGGTGCTTGCAGCGGGTTCGCCGTTGACCAGATGGGTGCCCGCTATAGCCCTTGTAACTTCCACCGCCCCCGGCACCCAGCCTGCTCAGACACAGAGAGCCGCCACCAATTTCTAGAGATATCGTTCCGGGCCTTCTCATTGCTGGTTTTGTCTGCCAACTCTTGCGCCTAAAGCCGTCTTTCCAGGTTCTGTAGTTCAGCTTGGAGATAGAGCAAATTTTGGATGTTGGGTGAAGTAACCCTTCGTAGAATGGTCGTTTCGGTAACCGAGCTCATGAACTGGGCCAGTGTTTAGTAACCATTGACGATACCACTCTATGATGGCTTCGGGGGGAAGTGTTGACTAGAGTAGGTTGCGTGGCGATTGATTCAGGCGGTTCGAGTCCAGGTGTATCAATTTGAACAACGAAGGTTTGATCTGTAACCATGTTTCTCGCAGTCGTCGTAGCAGTAGGCACAAGGAGTGTTCGAGCGTTCGAGTGTCCGAGTAGCTCTAAGCTGGCAGCACAGGAGTAAAGCCAGTGTTGTTGCGCAAATGACTCCACCCTGCCCCTCATCTGCTGTTTGAGTGATGAGCCAGCATCGATGCGTCATCCGCGGCTCAGATAAGTGACACAGTAGCAATAGACTTACCCAACTGCAGCTTACTAGTGAAGCTGCTTTAAAATGGCAGGGAGTGAAAATAGAGTGAAAATGGCTTGAAAATGGGTAGCAAACCTAGAGATAGAGAGAAGTCAGTTTGCAGCACCGCAGCCCAGCATCACCCAAAAGAAGCGAATCCGGACTATCATTTGGTTTATTTGGTTAAAAAAAAAAAAAAAAAAAAAAAAAGAGGATAGGGTACTATTACAGCAACATGAACGTACACTATATAAACTATCCCCTCGTGTCATCCGTGCTGCGTCCAAAACGACCAAAACTGCCCACATCTCTACGAAAGAACTTTCCAATATTTTTCAAATTCTCGTTCAGATTCGCAGCCGGGCCGGTGTGGATTTCGCCTTGCTGGGGCTGAAACACGCCACCAGGAGAGGTTGTGCTGCTGGCGCCCAAAGCAGGGCTGCCGAATCGATCCACGCCATCTCTTGCCGCGTTCATGATTGCAGAGCCGAAAGTGGAGGGGTCGAATCGTCCGCCAGCAAGACTCGGTGTGCCCATTGAAGTCGCGTTACTCAACGACGCGATACTTGTGCTTGCGTGGGCTGAAGTGATCTGCAAAGGCGTCAATAGTGGCGAGTTTTGGATCAGATTCTCGTTGCTGGGTGCAGCCCGGAATGCGGCAAAAAGATCAACCAAAGATGCTTGCTCTTGCTTTCTGATTCCCTTGAGTTCGAGGATCTTGCGGAAATTGGTATCGGAGCGGTCAGCGATGTGGATTAGATAAGCTTGGACTAATGCCTCTGGAGGCGAAGGCCGCACTTGGAGGGTCTTGAGCAGGGGATCGACTTTTGCCATGCACTGGTTCACGCGTTTGACGAAGCTATACAGAGATCAGCGACACATCAGATAGGAGGTGGAAACGTGAATTATACCTAGCTGGAGGCTGCATGCCTGGCTCACCATTGATTGTCGGAAGTTCAGTGAAGCCTTGCTTCAGGACATATGAATCCAGCAACATTTGCTCGGCTCCGACCTCGGATATTGGCTTGCTCTGTACGACATTGATAATATACGTGTTCGCCATGAGGTCAACGAGATTGTCGCAAAATGCCCGCGCGTACTGCGGCTTGTGGAGTAATTTGAGGATTTCCGCAGATTTCCCCTTCACATGTCGTAGCAATTCGGCAACATACGTGCTTTGGTCGCCTACGCTTTCAAGCTTGCTCCATGGTGTGTTGCGCATCTCTCTCCAGCTCAACTCGCATTCAATCTCAACTTTGCGCACCAGAGTTCGTACAGCAGCGCTTGCTATGCCCATAAAAGCATCAGCCTGACTCTGTAGATCCACTTTTAATCTCAGTTCCTCATCTATTCGACCTTTGATCTTTTCTTCCAATTGATTGCAAGTGAGATAACAATAGTCGGCAGTGTTCAGTATCAAGACAGTATCTTCAACGGATGGACCTTGGGGGCCAGGGCGTTCACTGAGAAAGTGGAAGAGTACTTGTTGACCATATTGGTCAAGATACTTGGCGAACGTTCTTGAAAGCTCTAACAATCTGTTGCCAGTGGACAGCTTGGCGCATTGAGCAAGAGTGAGACGGTAAAAGTGGAACATTTCGGTCGAGGAGGGAATGACTGCTTGGAATGAGAACTCCTCTTCGACATTGCGAAGCGGCTGCTGTCGGTATTTGGGTATTAGAGTTGCCAGTTGCCTAGAAAATGTTAGCATCTTCTAACCCTTGTAGTGGCATTCTCACTTGTCTTGAGAGTCCACCCAAAGGCTCATATAAGGTTCAAATGCCTCAGATATGGCCTGCCCAAAGCTATGAGATCTGTCGTCTTTTGAGGTCATCGTATCAATTGACGATCGAGACTGTCTCGGGTCAGCGCTATATCATCGTGTTGGTATTATTAAATATACCTCACTCGCGAATCGTCGTTCCAGACTATGCTCAAAGTTTAAAGTCTCTTGGAGGCACGATAGCAAAAGATTGACATCCAAGGTTTGTCTATCAGTTCGCCTCATAGACTTCTGAAGTATCACTTTGAAGTCATCTCTGGTGCCCTCACAGAATGCATTTGCGAGCATCTCATTGACCTTCCAATACGGAGGGAATATCGCCGCGTGCTCGCTATCGTAGGTTTTGAGCATTCGGTTGAACCAGGAATATCTCCTCGAGATATTGTCTAACGATCCTGCCTAAACAGACGTTAACGCTGGTCATTTTCCTGAAGTGCATTATTTTGCATACCTCGTCATTCCCCCGGAATACCTGCCGATATTCTCGGAGTTGGGTATTGCAGTACCAGTTTATGAGTCGTGATCTTGCATGATCTCCCAGAGCATCCATAACAAGACACGCCTCCGAAAGCATCGCCTTCCGCTGTGCTACCTCGTCCTTTGCGAATATCACCTCGAAGTCCTCACAAACCTGCTCCAGGAGTTCTCTTTGCAAGTCGGCAACATTTCGGCTAAGGGTCGCAATCTGATCAATCGACCTGTAACTCTTGAAATGTCCCACGAGCTGTATGACGGCCTGCAAGAGCTGGGCACATTCCCTGTATTGCCTTGATTTGCTCAGGCTCCGGAGTTGCTCGTATGCTGTTGTGAACATTTGTAATCTCTTTAATGCCGTCATGGAGAGCGTCAAATTCCTCTTTGTATTGTCTAGCCGCTTAATATCAGCCGTCATATCTGTTATTGTCTGTTCCGTCTGTATAGCTCTTTCCCGAACATTTTCGATCTTCTTGAACAAGTCAGCCAACTCTGACTTTGCCGCTTGTATCCGCTGGACACTGTCCGCATCGGAGGCTGTCTGAGTGGAAACGAACTCGGCAATGTCTTCATCCAAGTCATCTTGGTAGTTACGGAGCGCGTGGGACGTGGCAGATACGGAGGAGAGGGTGGTAGGGTGTGAGAAGATGGCGTTCAAGTAATCAATGGGATCGTATTCGGCTGGGCCTGGATGTTAGCATGCGATCATAGCTCCACTATGTGTGCGGAGATCTACCAGAATCCAAAGAAGCTGAGGTTGCTGCAGACATGAAGTCAAATTATGCCTGCATTGACCCGCACCAGGTTCGCAGGAACCTTGCCGATAAGTGCCAGAGATGCGCGAGATGTTGCTAAATGGAGGATAGGGCTCGAAAGATCAGCAAAGTGCGATTATTAGCAATAGGGTCAGTTTCATGCTGTGTTTCCATGGCGTCGTGGAGGTTGCGGCACATTGGCATTCGCGAGCGAGCGCGGACGGGAGGTCCAAGCGCCAAGTCAACTGCACAGTTTTGGGAGTTTCAAAGGCTGGCAACTGAGGACGATCCTGATAAATAGAATAGAGAAAACGATATCCTACATTATGCATTATGCAAAAAGGCCTTTAATACATGCGCCCAGACTTTTCCGAACCACCAGATACGCTCCTCCAAATGCTTCGGTGATGTTTCCCTCACCCGCCACTCTATAGAAGGATATCAGAATCATCTCGATTCCGGAAATAGTCATTCATGCAACCCAATGTACCCATTGTAGGCCAAACTACGGGAGGACTCACTGGCGTCACCAGTACCAGTCCAATAGAACAGACCTGCCAATCCATTCAGCCTGACATAATTTGCCTTTAACTTGACTGTCTGCGGATTGTCGTACGTAACGAAGCCACCGTCTCCTCCCATACAGTAAGCTGCACCCACTTTGTCATCTACAAGTTCTTGTGCGCCAGGCCGAGGCAAGTCTTTGTACTCAAAGGTGCCCTCTTCGCCTCCATGACCAGAGAATGGATGCCCAACGCCATGCGTGCCCAAGAAGGAACGTCCATAGGCAGGAATGCCCAGAAGAATTTTGTTGGGAGGAACGCCTTGCTTAATCATATATGCCACAGCCGAATGGCACGATATTGCGGCGGCATCGTTGTGGGGCTGTTGAGGAGCATACAATTGAGCGTGATGTCCACTTGCTTTGACCCAAGGACCGGAAAAGTCATAAGCCATTAGGTTAACTAGATCGAGGTATGCAGCCGCATGTGCCAGGTTGATGTGTTTGAGGGCCCATTCTCCTGCAGGCAAAGCAGAAGTCAAAGTGAATCTCGGAGCTGGCAAGTAGGATCGCAGGACGGCCAGGAGCTGGACGTAGTCCGAGCCCTGCTGGGTATCAGAAGGGTGCTCCCAATCGACTGAAAAGTTAACAAACTGGTACGATAATACATGTAGCGTAACTCACTATCAATACCATCAAGACAGTATTGCATCACCAAGTCTCGTGCCGACTGTGCAAATCTATCTCTTGAAGCAGCATGGCGTGCGACCTCGGCGAAAGGCTCACTGCCCTTACCACCACCACCGACTGAGAGAACGACTCTCAACACAGTATACTTCTTTTTAAGGGCAGCGAAAGAGTTGAGACACCCATTCGTCCCGTCAACTTCAATCTGCGAGTCCGCCCACTCATCACTCAGCTACAAGCAGTCAGTAGAGAGTCGAGATTAGCATTGAGCAGCGCCTTACATAGATGGTACCATCAGGCTTCACCCTGAAGAGATGGGAAGTCAGCTTAAGTTAAAAGCAGGAACACAGCTCGTAGTTCGGGACTAACCACGCAAAGGCATAAAAGACATGAGAAATAACATCAAGGTTCAATGACGACGGCGGTTGTTTCCGGTAGATCCTCCAGTTCGGATAGTAGACTGCGTTGAAATACATGTTGACAGGTGGTGGACAAGAGAGAGCGGGGGAGTTCGTCGGGCGGTGTCGGCCCATGAGCTGCTGAGTCGATTGCAGCAACCAATTGGGTCTGTGTGGGCCGAAAACGCCATCCATGGTTTTAGCTGCAGAAAATTTTCTGGGCGGACGAGAGAACGAAATTTCGAGATCTTCTTAACACATGTTGAAGGGGAAGATTTGGAAATAAATGAAGCCAAGCAAATAGGATGTTTTTACGGCACAGCGCTATACCAGAGAGCATAAAGAGACAATAAAGTAGGATAACGGTCCGGGTCACACAAGATGCCTCTTTCGAAGGATGGATGCACTGAATGGCTTCGTGTATGTACGCTTGAGGTGCCGTGACTGTCGTCTGAGTCGTCTAAGTCGTCTGAGATGAGTGAAGAATATTGATGAGCTGCGAGATCGGGTGGGTGTATGAAGATGGCTCCACAAGTGCATTTAGCTCGGGAAAGGTCCAGGCTAGCTCATGGAATCGGTGTCCCTCTAAATAATAGTTGCCTGTCTGCTGTCCCAACAGCTGATGATCACCGTAATAGTGCTTCACTGAGGAGGTGTGGTAAGAGGTCACGATTGGCGTGCCTGAGGTCGGAGGCGCCCCCAGATGCACTCCACACTCATTCCTGGAGCAAGATGACAGGTTGATGGCCGGGGTTCGAGCTTGGCCAGAAACTGATGAGCTCTGGTGTACCTATGAACACTTGAGCAGACGCTGGTTTTGAACAACCGGCCGACCCTAGAGGCAGAGGGCAGCTTGAACCGGACCCTTGAAGGATCTGCACATGCGGCTGCCTGAGAGCTAGCCAGAGCCTTGAAGGTGATGGAGATTGAAAAGGTGCAGGTGCAGCTAATACCATTGTCGCTCTTGGTGCCATACGCCCTCTCTCAAGGCTCTCATCCCTGGTGCACCGCTTCTCATCGGCGTGGATTTAGGGACACGGGGGCAGAACATGCATCGTTCTGCATCTTGCTTTGGCCGAGCTGTCCACCGCCCTCCACTCTCCACACCAAGGGACGTCTGTGAGCGAATAGGAAGCGTGCCTCAATGGCGATGCAGGCTCAGCCAGGGGAACGGGTGACGAGTCCCGCGCGGATAGGGTTCAGTTCATGGGATAGGGCAGGGGGAGCTGTCAACGCCGACACGCATGCCCAGGAGGAGCTTTGCCCTGATGAGTCGGTCAGAAATGTGAGCTCTCACATAGACCTGGATTAAAATAGAGGAAAACTGGGCTTCCGGGTGGACCTAGTAGCGAGGAACAAATGGGAGAGACGTCCAACAGACGCCAGCAAGCGACCGTCGTCAGTGTGCATCGTCGAGGCTGTTGTTGGCACTGCATCCTGTCAAGGGCACGGCCAGGTGGTCCGGTATGAGTGCGTCTTCTCCAATCAATTCACTCGTTTGCCAGCGCAATGATGCTTGCTTGGGCGGGAGTGAGACCGCAACCCTTGTGTGCATGAACTGCCAGAGATCGACCGCCAAAGCCAGCCAAGATGTGCCTTGGTGCCCCATCCTAACGCTCGTTCCACAACCGAGCTCCGGCGCGAGGGCACATTCACTCTCCAGCTCCACTCACTTACTGCAACCTACTCACTCATTGCACTCTCACCGCGCTCACCACCTGGTCTCACTACGACAGAGGGACACCAAACCACCCCAAGGCACCCCCTCTCGGTCCTCCAGCCTCAGATCCTTCATCGTCTGCGTTCCAACAGATAACAACGCCCGAGTACGAGCTTGGTGCATCACGAGCAAAGCCCTGCCCGGTCCGCGCCTCCTGCTTCCCCCACCATTCAGCAAGTCACCGCAGCTGCAGCGCCGCTCCAGATCGTGCACGCGCATTCTGCGATCCCTCGACATCCAATCTCTGCCCTATCTAAGAGCCACCGGCTTCGTCACCGTCCCACATCCCGGAAAAGTAGGCCTCCAGAATGGCGGTCGACGTGCAGAGACCTGCTGCTGGGGACCAGCTCCAGCTCCAACACCCAACATCGCAGCCCGTCTACAACTTCACCTTCAGCGACTTCCTGAGGCGCGAGTATCGCTTTGGCCTAGACCCGAACCGGCCCTCTTGCAAAGCGTACATGCAAGGCCACTGCCCTTTGGGGAACAACTGTCCGGACAAGCACCATGTTTCATCATCATCATCCTACAACAAGTGTGTAATCCGCCACCTGCAACCTTTAACCCCCCTCCTCCCACCTCTCACTCCATCCCTGCCGCATATCAGCTTTGCTAATCCTGATTTCAACCTCTAGCCTCGTCTGCAAGCATTGGCTACGCGGGCTATGCAAGAAAGGCGACGCCTGCGAGTTCCTGCATGAGTACAATCTGCGTCGGATGCCCGAATGTTCATACTATGCGCGCACACTGACATGTTCCAACGGCGATGACTGCCTATACCTGCACATTGATCCCGAGTCCAAGCGGCCACCATGCCCGCACTACGATCGTGGCTTCTGCCCACTTGGGCCGCACTGCGCAAACAAGCACGTAAAGAAGGATAAATTATGCCCCTTCTACCTGGCCGGCTTCTGTCCCGATGGCAAGTCGTGCAAGAACGGAGGCCATCCTCGCTTTCCGCAGGATCTCAAGAAGCCAGAAGTCCGCGTGGAAAAATCCAGGGAAGAGCTTGAGAGGGAGAGGGCGGCCAGGGAGCTGGAACGCGAGAGAGAGGAGGAGAGGGAGCGGGAGCGGGAGGAGAGAAACCCGAACCAGGGTGGGCAGCAAAAGTTCAGGGGAGGCTGGCAAGGCGACCGAAAGAAACGGAGGGGTGGTCGACATCGCCGGCAGGGCTATTGAGTGCACCGCGTCATCCTATTCGCAGCATACCCGCCATGGCTTAATTGATGGGAAGTAATTTTGGAATCGATATCGAATGGCTTTGTCGGCACTACCAAGCGAGGTTCCCAAAATGAGGACAGTGTCAAGTAGATCACAAGCATGACATAGCTGCCTTAGATAGGGCTGATGATCGGCAGTCTCATTAATACTGGCGCCGGACCAGATCTTCGGGATAGCAATCACAATCAACGACTTCGACCACGGTGCGGCATACCATTTGGTATCGCTGAAAATAGCACCCGCTTCTGAGGGTTAAATCCGACATTTGATACTCCTCTGAGGCCTTGTGGCCTTAATAGCCAAACCTTCAATTGATCTCTAAGAAAATTGGACCAGACTAGCTTCGCCCCCTCGAACCGATGCCGAAATAGGCTATGCGTATTGACGACTCTGCTATGAGCATAATCGAATGCTACTCTTTTTTTTTTAAAAAAAAAAAAAAGAACTCAGGCTCCTGATATTACACCGATTTCGCAAGGCTTACTCTACAAAGCTTTTTCAGCGCTTTTAAGGCGCGTGTTGTTCGTTAAGTGCCTAATAAGACCTGGAGGTCATCGATGGGTTTGCGGTGTATAATAATGCCTATTAGATATCCTTCTCAAGACCTTGCTCCAGTGCTACCTTTTTTTTTCCTCTCTTAGGACCTGAATGATAGGTCGGATTTGTGTTTGATGAAGCTTGGTGACTCGCTTGAGCGATAGGAGCTGATCGTCTTCGTGAAACAGGTGTTTTTGGGTCTATGCACCCGCCAGCGGGATGGGTAGTGGGTAGTTACTTCGCTATAAGAATGGTGCGACTGTATGTATGGTTGAGTTCATTGTATTTGACATCGAGGCTGGCCGGAATGCTAAAAGCACAATGGCACGGAGAGGCTTCCGCTTGTGTAGCTGTGTACCACACCTGCAGTGTCGTATACCAAAGGTTCGATGGCAGGGTATAGACACGGGTAGCTTCATTGCTACATCCATTACTTCAAAGTTCGAAGCCCATAGCTACGATCGAATGTTCAATGTTACGATGCGTTTCTGATAATTAACTATTGACGTATTCTTTTAGTGTTTGCTGATCCGTCTTCTGAACACGATTTTCGCACTCTGTGGTACAACGTTTTGTTCCCTGAAGTATGTTAAGCTGGTGGCAAGGCTGGGCGTGTTTTGGGGAGTTTGTGGTCCCTCGAAGTTTGTGTTAAACTTGGAACGCTCTTTTGGCTATCCGCTAATGTATTGCTCTGATATTTTGTTACAGAATGAAGAGGTTTGACAGTGGCGAAAGGCTATCCAGGGGAGTCGTCTGCACCTGCCTTTCTCGACAGACGGCCGATCCGTTTGCTGAACTCGAATTCGTCGCCTTTCACTTTGTTCTTCATGATGCCTTGGGCTACTAGATAACAAGAACAAGTGTGCTCTTGGAGAATTGCCCGACGAACTTATCAGAGCCACTCTTCTGCTTTAACCGGTCTTTGAGCTTCTTCGCGATCTCGCTCGACGTCCTTTGGATAGCTGCATGTCGGTTAGGTCGAATTAGATAACCGGTTCACAGCCTCAAGGAAGTATCGCCAATCGATTCATGGTTGACTGTGTACAGAACAATCGTGTCGAGTATCTCTTGACAAATTGCTGCTCGATCTGGCATTAATTTGGAGGTTGTATAGGGCTGCTGCGCAACTGTGCAACCGAGTCGAACGAGATGTTTACTCAACCTTCACCAATTATTATTCGGCATTCATTACACCATTACCTCAGTCTCCACAGTCAGCCCAATGATCAAAGTCAAGAATGTGCCACAGTTGCATTGTTTCTCAACCCTTTTGGCTGGGAAGTTGTACCCCACCTCAAAGATTGTATTGAGCATTCGATTCTGCTCTCGCCTTCTCACGCTTTCGTCTCGCTCTCTGCAGCCACAGTCCTATCAATCAGTTCAGCATAGCCACCATGACGACCACAACTACAACATTGAGGGTTACTGAAACGACACAATCCACACCAGATAGGCCAGCGATTGTTCACGTTGAGCCGGAAATTTATCCACCTAGAGAAGACCATCTCGATCGTACCTACCTCAAACTGGCCTGCTTCATAGGCCTTGCGCCAGAAACAGCAATACCGAAACGGCTCGCGGGCGTTGATCTGCAAAGCTTGCCATATCTCCAGTTGGAGCTACTTTACCTGGAGCAGAATCGTCGAAGAGTGGCTCGAGGACCAAGGGAAGGGAACTTTGGACTCCTCGGAACTAACAGCGCCGTGAGGCTCTGGAATCGCCCAGAAAAAAAAAATAGCCGTGGAACTCATCGCTATGCGTCCGCCGAATATCGAGCATCAATTTTCGCGCTGGCTTCTCAGATGCTGCACTTTTATCTTCAAGAGAGCTCTTTCGAGCATTCAAATAGAGCAAAGGGGCACTAGCGGAATGTGCTCAGTCGGATCACTAACGGACTGATGAGTATTCTAGCATCCATACTCCCTGTTACGTCGATTATTATACTGTAAGACGTTCCGTCGATGGGAGCTCGGCTCGCTATCGTTGAGTAGTCCTCAGCGTCCAGCACAACAGGCATGAAGTTGAGAAATTCTCCCTCAGTCAAACCGATGCATACTTCCACGCCTTTCAACAATATCGACGCTGTCACCCTGGAGTGCGTGCATGTCTCTTTACTGCCAAATTTGACCAGTTGCCAACACTTTCTTTGCCAACGCTTTCTTTACCCTCCACTGCCGAAGAATCTCTAGATTATCACCTCCTACATACCGTAGAGCTAGACAAGCCTCACCTCCTGACACATCACGTGTTCTCAACGGACGCTTTCCTCGCAATCAATCAATCTCATCGATCAGCGCACTCTTCCCAATTTCCGCCATTGCATATCCTTTCTTACAGCAATATTCTCACTCTCTCCAATTTCTTTTTAAGATCACGCTATAATGAGACACGAAACAGAGGCCTGGAAATTACTCTTATCAAGTTGTCATGAAGGAACAGTTTGAAAACTTCATCTGAAACATCCTCTAATGCTATCTAGCGGCTTCTGATTTCTCAACCCATGCTTCTGTAATCTGGGTGCGTGACTGTGAAAATTGTGAGGCTAACCGCATAGACAAATTCTGAAGCCTGCTGCGTGATCGCACGCTCACCAGCAATATGTACTGCTAACCTAATTCGGCAACGGGTTAAGGAGAGAAAGCAATCCAAGCCTCATTCCATATATGTCAAATTAACGTTGTGAAACAGGATCAAGAAGTTTTATATGGCGTAATTAGAGCCCCAACACTGTCCATCGATGAATACCGCTCTCAGCTCTACAGATACATACTCCCCCTAAACCACAATCATTTCTCCCTCTTGACCTGCAATTCACCAGGTCCCTATTCTTAACTTCGTGACCCAAGGTGCCACTCCCCTGGACCCCGGCCTTTCCCACTTACATCATTTATCCACTACAGCATGCAGGCCGCTCCTGCTTGTTTCTTCTGCTTGTCACACCACGCGTGGCGTAGGAGAATCTTCCCAGTGCGCTTTCCGCCCTCACGAACGCTCTGGCGGAAGCCATGTAGACTCGCAATTGCGAGCTGGTTGCTTGTTGGGTCTGCTTTTCCTGCCATGAGGAGGAGGAGTATCTTCTCAGCACGTCTGTTCCTGTCACGCTCACTCTGGTACGAATCATATAGATTGCTTGTAGCTGGACCCCCGGCGCGTATATACCGAAGACGGGATGTCACTGTACACCCTTTCCTCTAGGCTTAAGATGCTCTCCTCTGGATCTTAAGTTACCATGTCTACAGCAGGTTCCGAGCCCCCTAGAGAGCTACCTAGTGGCGGTGATAAGAAGGTCCCAGGAAGAATAGCAAGAATACGACCAAGGATGGAGGAGGAGCAGTAAGACGCATTGCTACTTAGCTATACCGTGATTCATACAAACACAAAACCCGGGGGCTAGCATAAACTGAAACACCTATTTCTCCACCTACCTGAAAGCCTACCGCCACGCGACTACCTACTGATAAACTTAAGTCACCTTCCGAAGCAATCCACAACTGCACTCACAAACTCTACGCTGTAGTGCAAAAGCTGTTACGGTGCGCATAATATTAAATTAATCCTCCTCGATTTCTGCATACTTGTCTAGGTCACACCCCTCCATCTTTGAACCGGAGCCATGCAAAATCAATCCATCCACCCCGTTTCGAGAGCAAGAGCGGAAGAGAAATGCCGCGAATCCGCCACCATAAACGCCAATGATGCATATTTCCATGCCGACCATTCAGGCAGTCATTTTCATTCAAAACTCATCACTCTGTCCCGAAATCCAGCTATCCAAGAAAC
>KV745539.1:0-13630 GCA_001692735.1 Lepidopterella palustris CBS 459.81
ACTTAACTTATTATTTAGTTTTATACTATCTTGTTTTTACTTAACCCTAGGGTTAAGTAAAGTACTCTTATTATTTAGATTAATTCTAATTCTTGTTTTTAATATTAAGTAGCGCTTTTACTATTATTTTTTAGTTAAACTTAGTTTAATATTATTCTACTATTAAGTAGTTACTTAAATAGTACTACCTAGCTTTACAATATAAATTATACTTAGTAATAAGTTAAACTAACCCTATAACCTTATAACTAACCTATTCTAAATTACCTAGACGCCCTATACCTATTCTAAAGAACCTACCCTTTAGTCTTAATACAGGCTTATATAAATCCGTTTTAAGGTTAGCCCTTAAGCTAATAAACTATAGGTTATATAGGACTTTACGCGTTTATAATAGAAACGTTTTTCCTAGTTACTTAAAACTACTAAGATTAAAGGTAAAAATAGTATTAATAAACTTATCTTATTAATTATTAAAGCCCTTAACGTAGGTATTAATATATCTATACTATAGGCCAACCCGTTTCTACGTTTAATTACCGGGTTTAACTAGAAATACAAAAATATTTATATAGAAGTTTAGTAGCTTCGCTATAGGTAGTAGTAAATAAGGCAAAATAATAACTATAAGACCTACTAATAGGCGCGTAATAAAAAAGGTTAATATATTTATAAGAGCCTTTATAATACCTATTAATAAAAAGTAGAGAAGGTATTTAAGTTATAGTCGGGCCTTTAGAACCTAGTTAAATAAGCTAAGAATAGGTATAACCTATTGTTTATATATATCCCGGCACTAAAAAAACTAGATAGAGAACTTATATACTAGTCTAAAAAAAAGGCTAAGGTGCTCTACTAATTTTTCTTTTTTTTACTACCTTAAGCCAACCTCTTAAACTTTAAAGAATACGTATACCCTCCGCTAATTAAATACCCTAATATTACTACACTAGAGATTAACAAAGTAATCCGTAGAGCTACTCTAAATAAGGCCCTTAAAAATAATAGTATTACTAATAGTATTCTTTATAAAACACTTAATATTTTCCTTTTAAGCCTTTATAAGCTCTTTAATATATACTTACACTATAGCTACTATTCTATATATTTTAAGAATATAATTATAGTAGTTCTCTAAAAGTCGGAAAAGAATAATTATACGTAGCCGAAGTTTTATAGTTTAATTACCCTTTTAAATACGTTAGGAAAGGCGCTAGAAGCTATAATTACGAACTAACTTGTATATTTTACTAATATCTACTAGCTTCTTTTAAGCTGGTATATAGAAGGCCGAACACTTATATTAATAGAATATACTATACACTTTCTTCTTTAATAGATATACTAGGCTTGGTTCGAAGTTAAGGTAGCGTTTTTACTACTACTTAACGTATTTAAAGTATATAATAATATTTTATAAGAATAGCTTTTATATAACCTATAAAAGTATAGGGTTAGTTAAAATATTATATAATAAATAGAGAGTTTTCTAAGTAACTAGTCTACTACCTTTAAACTATAAGAATACACCGCCCTATAGGCCCCTATTTAAACCGGGATTCTATAGGGGTTACCTATCTTGCCAATTCTATATCTATTCTATAATACTAACCTAATTAAGGTATATAAAATAGAGAAGACAAAAGTAGTTAGGTATATAAATAACGTATTAATACTAGCTATAGGCCTAATAGCGCAACGTAATTGCAAAACTCTTAAAGGTATTTACTAAAGGGCCGAGTAATAGGTAAGAATGTATAGCTTTTAGTTTACACCGGCAAAGTATAAGCTCGTGCACTTTATAAGAGACCCCTAAGTAAATAGTATTTACGCCCTCCGCTTGCTATACGCCACAATTAATACTTTTCTATTATACCGATACCTAGGTATTTATATAAATACTAAACTCTAATAGGAGCACTATTATAAAAGAATAAAAGCAGCAGTAATAAAACAACTATTAGCTTTATTAGCTTTAGTATTTTTAACTTAGGGTATAGGGATAATTAACCTCCGCTATATATATAGAGTAATAATTATACCTTAGGTAATATATAGCTACTCTATATAGTATATCCCTAGTAAAGGCCGCATAAGTAGAGGGGCCTATATAATTAGTGCTATTAAGAAAATATAAAGAAGAGCGGCCTAAATTATTACTAGTACTTTTCGGACAACCGCTAGCGCGGCTGTAGACGTTAAGGCCTACCTACTTTCTAGATAGTAGTAGCTCGAGCGAACCGTACTAAAAGCTGTAATACGTATTAGATTTAGCCCTCTATTTACTAATATAGCCTAATTAGAGACTACCGGTATATTACTAAAAAACTACCGCGGAAGGGATACGCTAAGTCCACTTAATTAACTCTTAAGTATCTTAAAACGTAATTATAACGTATAGCTAAACCGGTTCAAAAAGTGCTAGCTATACGTAGTGCCGCCGTAGTAAAACTCGCTATTTGTCTATATTAACTAATTCGACAAGGAAGCTATTAGAAAGTATAATACTATAAAAGCGGGGATAATATACGTATACACCGACGGAAGCGGTATTGATAACCGCGTTAGTATAGCTATAACGGCACTAGCGCTCTATATAAATAGTATCTGCGCAACTCGGATAAAGTATATAAAACTATCCTCTACCTCTACGGTATACGCAGCAGAGCTTAAGGGCCTGTTTTTAGCCCTACAAATAGTACTTGACGTATATATAGCAGGCACTAGCCCCGGTAAATACGTAAAAAAGGAAGACGCTGCAAAGTAGTAATCCGTCGACGCTTCTACACGTACGGTTCTTAGCCGATTCAATATATATATACACGCACATATATACAGGGTGGGCGATTAATCAAACTAGTTTCAACCGTTGGTGGGGTTGGTTTGAGGCTTGGCAGTCAATTCAACTTAATTAACCATTCTAGATCTTAATAATCAATCAATTAAGAAGGCCTATTTGAGTTGGGTTAATTGAATCTGGTTAAACGTCGAGGCTTGGCATATTTTAACTATCGCCCCCTAGAGTCTTAGCAGCCGACAGGAAGATAGGCAGGTGGACTAGGCAGATTCGAACCACCATGCCAAGACTGGTGATAGTTGCTGACAAAGCTGGTAGGGCAGGTTCAAAACACTTTGCCAAGGCTGGCGATAGTTGCTAACAAAGCGGCCACACCATGCCAAGCTATTTGGTTTGAGTTGGTGGATCAACTCAACCAACCGTCCACTCAACCCAATCAACCAGAGGGCCAGCTTACTTAGTCCAACTCAACCAACCAGAGGCCTCCGGTTGATTGAGTTGATTGATCGCCCACCCTGCTAGCAGACTCCTGTACATCATGCCCGGTAAGAATGCCTATTACATCAGCCCGGGGGGTAAAACTAAGCGACAGAAAATGGTGATCAGGTCTCTTGGAGCTCTGCGGCTTCCACCTACAAAAGAAGGCCGAGAATACTTAATACAAGCTTGCTTTACGACGGGGACCGCTGGTCATGAACTTCGAGGATGCTCTCTACCCGGATCGGGGAACAACAAATACTCCCCACGCCCATGGCAAATATCTATTCCAAAGGGGGCGGTGATCTGGTCATGCATGAGATTGGGGCAAGTGGGATGGAGTGCTGAGAGGGGTGACTAGATCATGCCCGGCTGTGCGGGTTTGATAGTGTGCATGCTTGCTGTTCAAGACTTGGGTTTGTGGTGTCCGGAATTGGGGTATGTGAAGTGTAGTTGGAGAAGGGCTGTTAAATAAGACGAGTCGCGGGTAACAATGTGATATCTGTAATTGAAGAGACCATCCCTACTGGGTGGGATCATGTATGTAAAACGACTTGCTGCATGTTTCCAAAATTTACTAACAGATGTGACTGATGCAAAAGCCCTTGACCCGTATATACGGTCAATTCTTAACCGTCAATCCCAGGCATCTTTTCAAATGCGACTGATTAACAGATGCATCCGTGAATGGGGGGGGGGGTTCAACTCACCAGTAGTCTGTGGGCAGCGTCAACTGCAGACGGCTTACTCTTGATAGCCTTCTTCTCCTGCTCCGCCTCCGTATGCACCGCGTCCTTGATAGCCTTTACCTGCGCCGTTGGCGGAAGCGCCTTAGTCGTCTCTCCGATCTGGGCAATCCGCTGGGACATACGTTCCTTGAATGCCGCCTGCTTCTCCTTTGCGATTTCTTGAACGCGAAGCATGGCGCTTTGGGCATAGCCCTCGAGGATTGCGCGTTTCTTTTCCAACGATGTTCGGTCGTTGTCGGCGTCGTTGAGAAGCCCGAGCCGGTCCATGATGCTGATCCCTGGCATGATGTGTTCGCGCGAGACATCGCAATAGACTTTGGCCATATCAAAGATTACGGAAAAGTGGGCGCGGACCATTAGTGTTGCGACGAGGAGGTTCTATGGAAATGCACGTGAGTTGGCAAGTTCGAAAGGCGAGGAGCCAAAGAGCAAGGGACTGGCTTCGGGGGTGTACCTGTTTCTGCAGCTCAGTGTATGTGATATCTCCGATGCGGTACTCGTCGCCTTTGATCCCACCGTTGATGCTGTCGATAAGACGAGTGCAGCGGTAATTCGCAGCGAACTCGACCATGTTGGATATGCCTTGGAAGAATTGTACCATCCTCGTGATGTGGTCTTTCAACTCGGTGAGTGCTTTGATCGAGGCGCGGAGGACGCCCTTTATTTCTTTCTATGTATGCCATATACCATCAGCAAAGGGCATGCACGTCCTAGATGAAGAGAGGGTGTACTCACGAAAGTGGCTTTTTGAGCATCCAAGTTGCGAAGAGTGCTCTGAATCTCACTCAGCTTTGCGGTCGATTCCAAGAGTCTCTCTGTACTCTTCGTGTAGTTTTCCTCCGCTGCGTTCATAGCCTCTTGCGCAATGACCAGTCGATTCGCGGCGTCCGACATTGATGCTTTGACTGTGAGTGCGTTGTGAGATTGTGATACCTTGACCGTTGTTGCAAGCACTCATTGACTTACTCGTAGGATCCTTAGAGGTAGCTTTTGGCATAGCGTCAGGATTGAGCAGTGGAGCTGTCTGAAACCGTTTAAGCGTGTACGTTCGACAGAGTATCCGGGGTTCGTATACTTACCTGGCCAGCTCCTGCTCCGGGCATCAGCGCTGCTTGAGCTTTCAAAGCGGATGCTTGTTCGTAAAGCTTTCTAGCTTCGTCTTGCCATGGTTTAACATCACATCGGTTTAGATCGCGCAAGCCCGGTCGAACAGTAGTCGATACTTTGCGGATGAGCTGTATTGCAGACGTCAGCAGGGAATGTATGTCTTGGTCAGGAGTCCTACGTCTCGGCTCCGTTCTATAATCTTGACCGCCATTTTCGACGGCTCGCCGTTCCTCTTCCAAGGATACTTCTCTCGTATGAACTTGAGCATTTGATTACAGAACTCAAGGCCTTGCATGCCTCCGTTCTTGTCCTTTGACCCATAACCAAAGATAGCATCCAAGTCAAGGCTGCCATCTGGTCCATCACAGAGCAGCTCTTCCAAAGTGGATACGTAGGTGCACAGATCAGCGGCGCATGCAAACGCAGGATCGTCTTCGTCAGGATGGGCCTGCCTGGTGAGGTTTCCTAAGGTATGGGTCGCAGATTTGGCTGTGCCTATGAAAGAATTGACCCCTGCAATAAAAGTGTCTCCACATCCTTGAACAAAGCGTTGGGCAAGGCCGTTCCACCCTGCAGTTTTGTGTGAGCATCTTCGCATGATGGCACTGCTGAGTTTGGAGATATACCAGTCGGAATAGAGTTGGATGCTTTCTTGAACGCTTCCTCACTTGTGTCCAGCACTTTCTTCATTCTTTCCAGTGCCATTCTCTTTTCCTCAACCTCTTTTTCCGTCCAAATTTGCTTGTTCATTTCAGCACCAAGCTGCTCGTCGATTTTTCTTTCGTTGAAACTGTTTGAGCCTAAAGTCACGTTAATTTCCAATCTGTAAAGAGTACGTCAAGGAAGTGGTCCAAGCTCACTCGATGTCTCCTGCGCCGACTCGTTGAGCTCATTTGCCATTTCCAACCACTCTTGGAATTTGAGTTCGATCATTTTTGCGTCGTTAGCGCAATCATCAGCACAGCGCTTGAGCGTCAGCATTTCAGTCTGCAGGCCAGTCTTTGCCGCTTCCTCGTCACAAAGCAGTCTGATGATGTTATTGGCCTACAGACATCAGCATGATGTTTACGAGCATTCTGATCACAGCTTACCACTCCGTATTCCCCAAACATCGCTTTGCTATGCATTCCCAATCTGTCCATTCGTCTCTCGGCCTCGAGGAAACACAGTCGCCCGAAATTGCTAAGCTGGGTCAAGTTCGCTTGAAGAGAGCGATATCTATGTTGTCTGTCAATGAAAGCTTGTTGGATAACATTCTGGTGACACACTTGAGGTATTTGAAGCCTCCCGCTGGAGGGTCTAACACAGCAGTTTCGGCCTTGGGAGACGATGCAACGATTTGACAAGCTCCAATCATGCTCAAAGATAGAGGAGCGGCCCCGAGTAACTCTCCCCAGTCTTGCCGTACTACCAAGCTGTCTTGGACATCTTGAAGGAAGGCGGGGACAGTACGTGAGATCTCAAGCCTCCGAACTTGCTCATATCTCTCAATCTCCGTCGAAGACTCTGTCGCCATGTTCAGTACTTCGAGAGCGTCTGATTCCAAAGATTTGCGGGATTCGAAGTCAGGACGCTGAGCGGTTGGGGCTTAAGAATGGAGCTCAATGGAATGCGGGAAGGGGGGAGTGGGCGTATTCGCGGCTTTGTGGTTCCGGTGAATGATAGTAGCCAATTAAAGATTGTGTTATCAACCAAACTACTCGAGTCATCTGATGTGGAATGGTCTGATATGATGCATGTACGGAGCTAAAGCCAGAGTAGGATCTTGGTCGCAAGCTAGAGATCTTGGTCGCAAGCCAGAAAGACGGCAACAAGGCTGAGGTCTGATGGTATCCCGATCGCTGAGAGTCAAACAAGAGACTCTGTGTGTCCGGAATTACATCTATCATGTACAAGAAGGTTTTATTTCTTTTTTGAGCAAACATTTGAGACATTTGCGGTGGATCAGACAGACATAAGCGGTTCAACTTGATTTTACAAGAACGTGAAGGTGCAAGTTAAGGTGCTGGGAAAATGCTTGGCGATAGCTGTTTGGTAGGATTTCAGGTAGTACCAGCAGTCACCTTAAGCCAATGTCATTTGGGTGGCTGGCTGTGACCCAAGTCTCTTTCCAGTCCCGCGTCGTCGATAGGCACGTTGTATGTGGAGACAGAGGCAGCTGAAAAAAGCAATTTTGAGCGAGCCGTGTGCCAAGCGCAATGCTCAGGCAAGGCTGAGGTTCAGCCTTTATTCCTGGCGCCGCGGTGATACTTTACCTGGACCACTAGATATATTATGATGCTAGCACACCACTCGTCAATCAAGTACATGCTTAAAAAAAAAGATCCCGGTACACAGTCTCTTCATGGCAGACCACATACAGAAAGAATACGAGAGCATCAAGGAAACCGTCGATAAAACCGGCACAGATTTTGCTGCATTCAAACGATCCGTATGGATCCAGACCACGCTGCAACACGATGCGACTGTACAGTCTACCACGGAGGCATTGGAAGAGCTCCAGGAATTGCTCGAGTTTATCAGCGAATCGGACCAGAAGTTGCTTGAAAGCCCGGTGGGGAGTTCCCGCTGTTTGATGCCTGGTACTTTTCCAGCGGAGGATATGGGGGAGAAGATCGGCAGTGTTATCCACTCTTTCAACACTGCGTCGGGAACTGCCGATGCTGCACTCGAACTTGTTCTCAAATGCAACGAGGAAGTCTGCGAATTCCAGCATTCGCGAATATTTAGGCTGCGCCAAACCATCAAAGAGTTCTTAGATAAGATAGACTCTCATTCGAAAGAAAACGATCGCAAAACGGAAGCAAACCAGACAAAGACACGTGACGTGAAATCGAAGATCGAATCTAATTCCAATCAGCAATCTAGCACTGCAGAAAACATTGATGGGCATCAGGCGAAGGCAGCAGGGTGGGGTGTAGTAAGTCTCGGGGCTGATCTGTGTCTCAGGTAGTCCCATCTACTTACAATGATATAGGGAGGAGGCGTGGCGGCTACAGCCATTGGCATCTTGTTCCCACCTGCCGGAATTGCTATTGGTGCGATTGCAACATTCAAGACAATGTAGGTAATCGTATACAAAGACTGCGAAGAAGATCAAGATTGTTCCAGACTGATATTGGTTGTAGAGACCACGCGATCGACGCAGATAACCTAAAGGACGTCTTGAAAAGCCTACGCTCGCAAAAGGACAACTTGGATAAGGAAGCCAAAAGGCTTGGGGAGGAAAGTGCGCGTTTGAAAACGATTCAAGGAGAGGCATCGCGGCTAAAAAGCAGCGGACGGGGGCTGGAAAACGATACCGACTCGCTGATTGACGAGGCAAAAGCCGTCCGGGAAGAAGTCGAAGAATTCAAAGAAGGCGCAACAACTTTCATTCGGGGCCTTTCAGAGTTCAGAACTCAGGCTGTAGACCCACTCCAGTATTGCCGCACACGAAAAGCGGTCTTGAGGGTTCTCGACGAGGCGATGGCTTCTCGAGCGGCAATCGCATGGAAGTCGGAAATGAGACCTCTGCTCGAGGGTATTGACGCACAGGTGGCTAGCATCCACAAGAACGACATCGAATTGAAAAAGTACGAAGGGAAGGAAGCATTGAAGAATAATCGGTTTCATCTTCTACATTGCTAAAATGTCACCGTGGAATGCCTTTAATAAAAATTTAGCATCGTATACGTTCCCTGCTGCCATCAAGAAACTCTGTCCGCCCCCATTATAGTCTTGTTCAGTTGATTTTTAATTTGCCGTTGTATTTGCAGACTGTGCATTTTCGTAATTGTTTCCGCTTCCATCATTCCAACAGTTTGATCGACAACTGTAGCTGGGACATGTGTCTGCGCAAAAGTTGAGAGTAATTCTCAAGGCCTTCGGATTCGCCGACCAGTTCGAAGAAATGCTTGTACCATCCGTTCCGGTTAAGCACGAGGATGTAGCATGGGTGTGTGGATCCGGCGCCGGGGAGTTCCGGAGCAACTTTGTAGCTCTGTGGATGTTGTGTTTAGGTTGTTAATAATATGGTAGGGACTGTTGGGGACCATGAGGTGTGGGATGCCCCCTAACTTCCAGAGCAAAGCGAAAGCGCGGAAGGAGTTGTGCATGAAGAATTCTGTTGGAGATAACGGAGAATAGCTTGAGTAAATCATATACCCATGGACTAGGGTATAAGTCGATATCTGCGGCCGCCGAGTCATGCTCCAGCCTGGCGAATAATGCCTGCTCGGCCGCCGCCGTTAGTAGCGGCCATTCCGACTACTCGGTCGGCTGGATGTAGCCGACTGGCTCGCCCTCGGAATACTGTCGCCGCCGTTGTTGGCTGCCGCTGCTGCTACCGCGAAGTAATTAACCCGGCCTCTGACCCTAAAGTAGGTTTGCACGAGGCACTTTTGTCATAAAGGGCTAGCTTTGTGTCCCTTAAGGCTAGCTTTGTGTCTCTAGGGCTAGCTTTGTGATCCTAGGGCTAGCTTTGTGTTCTTGGGGCTAGCGTTCCTTCGGCTCTCTTCCGTGCCGGGAAACGTAGTCCTGCCATTTTCAAGAGCAGGCGGGTGTAGTAGTTGCAGCGGCCACCGCCTGCCAGGTAGCAGTAGCCATCGTGGACCTCTAGGCCCCAGGCCTGGACTCAGAGGGGGTCGGCCGCTCCTGGCTTATCCCGTCGAGGTTCGGCCTCCGTTTTTAGGTTGTAGCCCTGTATGAGCCGGGTCGTCGACTTCAGGAGCTCACCTAGGCTGCGAAAGCCTGCTGTACGCGCTCACGTCGCCGCGGCTGGAAATATCTTTAGAAACAACCCCTTTAAAGATAGCTAGGTGCAGAGGTGATGATAGGAAGCCCGCAGAAGTGCGAGCTGTCGGTCGTGAAGCCGCACGACGCGATCGCGTCGTCTTGACTGCCTCCGCTTGAACAGCATGTCCTACCACCTATGGAGGTCCCTCGAAGGAACTTGGAATATGAAAACTACCCGTCGTACGACTACCTGGCCCGCAACTAGGCCCGAAGCTGGCCTTGTCAATCTCTGGATGTGGCGTGTCCTAGACATGCGACAGGGCATCCTTAGGCTTGCACCAGCCCTGAGATCGATATGAACGCGGCAAGGGTGTGGGAGATCTTCTTTCTGTTGTGGTCTCCTCAAATAATAAAATAACAACGCGAAGGTAATTAGTTGCACAATATGCGACGGATCGTTTAGAAAAAAAAACAGATCGAACAAGTAAGGGAAGACACGAGCAAGAACGGACGTGGAAACTGCTTGTTGAACTTTTGAAATTAAATGCGAAATCTAACCCTGTTGCAGTTTCAGGATTTCTACACATCGCTGGCCGCTTGGCAGCCATTCTACAATAGGCGTCCTCCATCTGACGGAAAATCAATAAGACATCAGTAAAGCACAACGGAGTAAGCTTACCAATTTCTATTAAAGTTCCTGTTGCGTAGTCTGCTCGAACAGCATACACGTACGCCTCGGCAGTGTCGCTAGGTGTGGCTACAAAGCCAACTGGAAGGCTTTTGGCCTGGACTGCGACTTGTTCTTCCTGTTCTTTGGGTCTCCCAAGTTTATCCCACAGCTCGGTCTGAACCAGTCCCGGAACTACTGTATTCACGCGGATTTTCTTCTCCGCAAGGTCACTAGCTAATCCTTTGGTAAGGGATAGAATAGCCCCATTGAGTCCTCCGCCAACAGCGGCCCCTTTGCCGGGTTTGATACCTGCCGTGCCAGAGGTAAGGGTAAGAGAACCGCCTGGCTTAACAATATCGTACTTTTGAATGGCTTTGATTGGGAAAGAAGAATTAGCCAACCAAAACGCGGGCCTTATTAAACGAATGGAAACCTCACCCTTTCCGACAATAACCGCTCCCCAAAATTTGACCCCAAAAAAATGCTTAGCCTCATCCAAGTCGAGGTCTTCTAGCTTCCCACGGATGATTTTATCAACACTCGAGAAGATTATGTGATCGATGGGCGCCAGCTTCCGAAGAGTCTCGATAAAAGCCGGTTCGTCTCGAACGTCTCCCACAACACCATTGACACTGGCGCTCGTACTACGCAATCTCCGAACGGCGTCATCGACGCGATCAGGAGACGAGGATACCACGGTTACATGTGCTCCCAGATCAAGCAGTGCATCGGCCGCACCATATCCAATTCTGCAGCATGTTCAGCTTTGTGGTTAATACGTTGCATCTTGCACGTCTCTACTAACCCGGATGTCCCGCCGATAATTACAATCTTCTTGCCTACAAGTTTATCCGCGAATTTCCCCATTTTTGCCAGAGGGACCAGGAGAGAATTGCAGATACGGGGGAATTTATCGGCCTGCCCTTCATATTATAAAAATCCTTGGATGTGAGCAAGGCCCTGCCCTGCTTGCACCTCGGCATTAGACGAGTAGATTCCGCCGCGGGTGAGTAATCGGTCCCTTTCATCACGTCATAATAGGCCGGCAAAGCTGCGGTGGGGTCGGCAGTTCCGACCCAGCCAAGGCTATTTCAAATTCTACTGCTTTAAATAAAGTCTCCGTAGTCGGCGATGCGCCGTGTCGATGTTTGATACGAGTAGTCATTTGTAGTCACGTGTGATCATGTAGAGCACTGCGCCCGCCGCCTATTTCTACTAACCAGAGTGACATGGCTATCTACAAGAGAAGCTAGACGGCGTCGGAGCATGATCACGGCAACGTTGGCCATAATACTAGTGAAAGGTAGGATTCTATAAAAACAAAAGTTGTGCTCTACCCGTGCCCAAGGTTTGGCAGTCTTGGCGGATCAGGGAGCAAGTCCCATCCGCCAAAAACCACTCGCAAGCGAGTGTCTACCCGCTCAACGACAATGTCAGGTGACGAACACCGAGACTGTTATTATAGATTACCCTGCAAGCTCTGCGAGCCGTATGCTATGCGAAGCGTATACGCGCCTATAGCGCGTCACGTACTTCGCCTAGGGCCACAGTTATATTCAAAATTAATTTCTAGCTTTTAGGAATTTAATAGTCTTTTATAACTTAGTACTATTTATCTTTTATTAAATTTTTAAGAATTATTATTAAGTTTTATTGTAAAGATATTAAGGTATAGATTTTCTCTTTTTAGGTATATTTTAGGGTACTGCCGTTATATACGCTACGGTGTATACGTAGCTAATATTATTTCTATAACCCCTCTTTAATACTTTTTATATAGATTTATACTAGCCGTATTCCTATAGAGCTCTTTAGCAATTCTTTTAAGTTCTTATAATAGCTATACGTAGCTATTAATATATTCGAATCTAATACTTATTTATCTAGCGTTTAATGCATAATATATCGTTGTTATATTATCGAACTTACAGTTACTAGAAACTTCTATCTCCTTTACTATCTACCCTTAGTGTAGGCAACGTTACTATTAACTAATAGAGGCTGCGCTATAGTAGGTAACGCTATAGGCAGCAATAGAACTAGCGAGCAACTCTTATATATATAAGGTACCTAAACCTCTTAGATAGCAAGATAAGGAAGATAATTTCAAACTCCTAAACTAAACTACTCGGCTAGTTGGACACGTCGTGACGCCTATATAGCTTACTTACTACCTATATTTATTAAAATTAATTCCAAGTTAGCTAGTAATAATAGTAAGTTATTATATATAAATTAAATTTTTTTTTTACCTAGTATAGTAAAATATAAATAGTTATAAAAGCTTATTATATATTCTAAAGGCTAAAGCGGTTATATAAGGGGGGGTAAAGGGGTATAATTTTAATTTTAGGCTAATTATATTTTATCCCGTTACTAATATATTCTACAAGCGAGTCGCTTAAATAAGCGAGTTGCTTACCCAAACTAAAAAACGTAACACTCCGGCCTAAAATAGCAACAAATTAACCAATTTCCGGCCAATTGGTCCAAAACAAAGGCCGAATATCCTTAGCTATATAGGCTATCAAACTAGGCCAGATTAAAAGTTATCGAAGAGCTATAGCGATGTATAGAGTTCTATTCTTAATACTACGCAATTAAATTTATAAAAAGCCTTTATAACGCAATTTTACGCTAAATACATAAAAACTAATAAACCTAGAGGAATTTATTATTATATAGTATATTTTAGACCTAAATACGCGTGGATTTCCACCCTAAGTTAGCGCTATTAAGAATATAGCTAATAAACTACTTGCCGCTTATAATAGAGGCTATATATTATAAACGCAAAGAATCCTATATAACCTATAGTCTATTGGCTTAAGGGCTAACCTTAAAACGGATTTGTACAAGCCTGTATTAAGACTAAAGGAAGACGTCCTCTAGAATAGGTATAGGGCGTTTAGGTTAATTCGGGGTAGGTCTATTATAAGGTCACGGGGTTAGTCTAACTTATTACTAAGTACAATCTATATTATAAAGCTAGGCCGTACTATCTAAGTAACTACTTAATAGTGGAATAATATTAAACTAAGTTTAACTAAAGATAATAGAAGAAGCGCTACTCAATATTAAAGACTAAATAATAAGGGTACTTTACTTAACCCT
>KV745540.1:0-13676 GCA_001692735.1 Lepidopterella palustris CBS 459.81
AAGTGAAGTACACTGTCGGAGACTATCTGTTCTTACGAAGGATCTCGTATTTATTGATACATGGGTGGCGCAGTTGCCTATGATCTGATCTTGACGACCAGCGACAAATATCGTCTTGTGAGCCTGCGATACCAGTCTTGCATTCTGGCTCTCTCTTCTCAATGTGCAGATTGCATTAAATTGATGCTCTTGTTGCTCAAAGCCCGACTTTCCAGAGTGTTTCGGCAGACCGAATTTTGGCAGACCGAATTTTGGCAGACCGAATTTTGGCAGACCGAATTTTGGCAGACCGAATTTCGGCAGACCGAATTTCGACAGACCGAATTTCGATAGACCGAATTTTGGCCATTTGTCTGTTGCAAAAATGCATGCAATTCTTGGCATGCAAATCCCCATCAAAAACCACAAAACTCACCTAAAATTTGCGTACGCATTGTGGATTAGCACAACCACAATTCTGTCAACTTCTAAATTTAGTACGAAGATAAAGCCGAAGTGTATATATAATATAGTATTCCAGGCTAACTTTTAGTATTTTATAAGCTATAGAATACCCCCCGGAGTGTTCTATTATAAAGTCTTACAGTCTTAAAGCATTAACGCGTATATTAATTCTTTAATATCTTCTTCTTATATAAAAGCTATAAGCTATTACTAATAAGTACGGCGTGTCCCCCTAAATTGAACATAATATAGAACGTAACTTATTATACTTTAGGAGTATAATAAAGCTGTTATACCAGAAACTAGAGCGTTAACTAAAGCTCTTAAAGACGGATAAGAATGTACTTAAGAAGCTTCTCTAAAAGGAATAGATACAACTATAAGAGACAGTTAATTGGCTAAAAGAAGAGAGAGGAAAAAAGGTTAATAAGTCTTAAATTTTACGGCTCTTAAAGAAGAAGGAATAGAGTAGAAAGGTTCTATATAAAATCTTATTAGCTTATAGTAATAAGCTTTATTAAGGATATAGAAATAAGATAAGGGCTTTTATAGTAGATTAACTTATCTTTCTAGATAAGTTTATCTTTAATAAGAAGACTAGGTGCGTTATTAAGCCTAGGTACTAATTAGTAAGAAAGCTCGCTATTAACTTAATAAAATAAGAGGCCCTACCTAGAGTATATATATATATATATCTATAACTCTTAAAGAATATTTACCTTATATAGGCGTAAAGAAGGGCTACTTTAAAAGGCCGGAATTTATTAACTAGTTAATAAAAGGGCTTTTACCTACGTTAAAAGAGAAGTTTTATAGCTACTCTATAGTTATAATAATATATAATAATCTTATATATATAGTAAAGTCTATTATATAGATTATAGAGGCGATAGGCTATATATACTTGCCTAACTTTAATCCTATTAAATTAACCTTCTTAGTCCTTAAATTATAGATTTAACGTTATTATTATTAACTAAGAAGCTAGTATATAAGGTATAGAGACCATTTTTAGGCTATTATAATATTAAGCCGGTATAATTACTTTATAAGAAAGTAGTTTTATTATACCACTAAGGGGGTATATATAAAGAAGGTAGAGCTTAAGTAAATAAAAACGCATCTAGCTTTATAAAAAATAGGTAATATTAAGAAATTTAATAAAGAATTTAACGTTAAATTATAATATATATTTAGTAGCATTAGTAAAGTTCTATTAATAATTAAGTAGTAGTAGTTTCCTAATAATAATACTACTTATAAGTAGCTATTTTCTTTCTAAAGCTTTAAATAAGTCTATTAGAAAGCCCCTTTGTAATTACTAGCTAATATATTTAGGTGTAAATATCTTCTATTTATCTTAAATTAATAGTAAACTAGTTCTTATCTATAGCTATATTCTTAGCTTTTACCTATTTATTCTTTCTTGTTAGGTTCTTTATAGTATTAATTTTCTAGTTAAAGAACTTCTTTAGCACTTCTACCTTCTCTTCTTCTTTGCTAATAAAACTAAAAGAGAGTTCTAGTTCCTTTTACTTATTCTTTTAGGTAGGCAAATAGATAGGAAGAAGTTTAGCAACTTGTGTAAATATTAAAGAAGGTGGTATTATATATTCTATAGTAAGGAGTATAGTAGAGAGTATAGTAAGGAATATAGTAGGAAGTACGGCAGGGAGTATAGTAGATACTAAAAAAGGATAATAATAAAAAGGAGGAGGTAGCTATTAATAGGGAGAAATATCTTAGTGTTAAAGCTATAGCATTTCTTGTTTCTATTACTACTACTTTTACTATTCTTGTTATTAATTTTGTGCCTCTTAACTTCTCTATGTTCTCTTAAATAACTTAGTAACTATCTACTACTACTACACCTCTATAGCTTTTATTTATATCTCTATTATCTACTCTATTACTATCTTCTAATTCTATATAGCTATAACTTTAATAGGACGCCGAAACGGCTTCCTAATAGCACCCTACTCTTGGACAAAAAAGCTATATAATCTCGTAGTAGAATTAGTAGTAAGTAGTAGTATTACTATAAGCTATTATATTAGCCTATAATTCGTGCTAGACGGTGTTAATAGTATAATAAAAGCGATTCGAAGAATCTATAAAGTAGAAGTTTTAATACTATCTATATAATAGCTACTTATAGAACTCCCTTACGCGTTAAAGAGACTCTATTCAAATAGCTTGTTGTTTGAGAAGCTTGCTAGTACACTTACTAGCCCTAAGAGTAGGAAAGGCCTTCTTATCCTTCTCTTTACCCTTCTTCTTAGGTATTTTATAAACTATAAGCTTCTTTTTTAGATAGTATCCCTTGCACTCTACTTTAATTTCAAAATAAGCCTATAACCCCGCCTTAAGAAACGCTCTTACGCGTGTATTAACACTACTAATAGCTTTCTCTACTTTCTAAAAGCTAAAATCCTTTATATTATATAGAACACTAGTCCCACGATTATTTATTATAAAGCTAATACAGGTGCGCCTAATAAAACGGTAATTCTTATTACTAATAACTTCCTTAACTATATCTTAAGCCTCTGCCTCTATAAAAGCAACGTTGAATATATTACGTATAGTTTCTATTACTTTTTTGGTAGAAGAAAGCTTGCCATTAATATAGAGATAAATATATACATAAAGCTTATAATTTAGCTCCTGCTCTTCCTTCTCTTCATTATCTTTAACTGCAATAAGTTCCTATTAGTTCTCCACCTCCTCTACAATATGTTCTACATTATCTTGTATATCAAAATGCACGCGCCTCTAAGGCAACAATACCCTCTTTACAGCTGCCTTCTTTGGGGTAGGTGCAGCTTTTAGAGCGGCCTTTTTGGACGAATTGGAAGGCCTGGAAGACGATAACAAGGTTAATTAATTTAATCGTTTCGGTGGGCTATTGGATAACTGCTGGGGGAGCTTGCCCTTAGTGCCACGTGTGGTGCAGTTTAGAGGCACTAAAACACCATAAAATTAGTATATATAGGCTCTGCTATACAAATATAGGCTTCACAAACTTTGTAAAAATGTGCAGTATTGTGGTTGTACTAATCCCCGACGCGTACGCAAATATTAGGTGAGATTTGTGGTTTTTGATAGTGATTTACATGCCAAGGGTTACATGCATTTTTGCAACAGACAAATCGGAGTTGTTAGGTAAGCAGATGAACCCAACCAAGCACCGAAGAGGCCGTAGCCCGTAGCACTCGTTAGAGTGCGAGGGACAGAAGGCGGGTTCGAAAAAAGGATAGGTAGGTACGCAAATATTTAGGCATCAAGACACTGCACTCAAATGACAGGAGGAGTTGGAAATGTGAGCCTTTTCAGAACCGTAGTACCGGCTGCTCATTTGGACGTCGACACATGCTAAAAGCTCACATCTGAATATAATTATTCCGCCATGCTCCAGCACATCCCATACAGTTCAACTTCGAATTGCTTTTGATGCATCTGTATCCTGCTTGATTTGGCGCGCTTGCTAGATTGATGTACAAGAGGGACAAGGTCTGCTAGTGAGGCTGGCGGACGGAGTTGAGCTGAGAAAGAACGAGTGTGTCCATGAGGCAATGTCGATTAAATGTAGTTCAGATCGGCTTCGGCACGAAAAACGGCGTTACCTAGACCCGTCCGCGGGGCAGGGTGAGCAAGGCGGGATGCAGATTTGCGTTGCCTTGCCATGTCGAGGAAAATTAAAATTTTCGCTTTGAGCCTGCTGTCTGCTACTTTTCATCTAATTATTTTAATGCCCGGTAATGTCTCTCCAGCTCTATCGCGGTACCCATATACTGTAGTTCTTGCTCCCAGATATAATCACTGAATATTTCCAGGTCCTCAATAATCCGTTCTGTTCTTGACACATGTTCCAACTGATGCCGCTCCCTAGAGCAATGACAGTAACAATTCAAGCTACATGTTGACGGAAGCATCCGTTCCGCTTCCCTCCGAAACTAAGGTACACTACCAGACAGCCCCTACATCAAACTAGTTCATGAAACTGGCGATGCTTCTGCCGTTTATTTAGTAGGATATAATGCCTTGCGCAAGGTTAGATACATTGAGGAGGGGATAACGGCTGAATCACGCACTTTGGACTCTAACCAGTCTCAGCAACCTAGCTTTAAGATACTGAAGATTCTTTACTAATTCATCCAAAATGGCCGATCATACCTATTTCCATACAGAGTTCCTAGCCTAATACTAAATTCTACGTGGCTAAATCTAAATGAATACCAGAAACGGTATTATATAGCTACTGTGGTAAAAGTCTGCAAGGAAATGGCAGAGTGGGAACAATGTCTCTTGCTCCCTGCTGTAGTATTCTAGTTACAGTCTCACCCTATCGTTGTATACGTGCCCGGTGACTCCCTGACATAATACTACTACCACCTATAACTACTTCCAGAGTTCCTGCAAAAGGGTTTAGGTCAGCAGTAACCCAAGAAGCCCTTCCACCGAAGGCCAGCTCTCGCAACGTCAGAAATGCTTCTACCGAAGACAAGCTTACACCATAGAAGCTCTATCGAGCCACCTATGAAGTCTCACCCAGTTCTACCGAACGCCTGAGCCTCAGAGAGTCATTATCAGCGCTCCCGAACGAAGTTACCATCGCAGCGACGCATCTGCGCGACAGAAATTCTCTACCGGGGAGGCACATGGAACGAGCAAGGACGGTCCTACCGGCGCCTTGTCTCACGCCGAAAAAGTCCTTGCAATACAAGGCACCACGGAAGTCTCATTCACAGTCTTTATCGGAAGTTGTTCCTATGACGGATTTTATAAGCAGGGGATTTACCGAATAATGAGTAGGCTGCAGCTACACACAGCGCCCCTACAATGTAAATCGCGGCAACACCCTGCGCGATAGAGAAATCTTATATGGAAGAGATCGGCCTGATAGTAGATTGCCAAGTATCGTGTTTTCACCAAGGTTTGTAGGCGCTTCTGAAGGCAGAGGGGCCTCAGTTGAGGCTAATTGTGGCGGTTTTGGCGGTGGTTGTGTGTGGACGACGGCGAGATTGGTGATAGCAAGATTGGTTGTTGTCTTAAAGAAGAGTACTGCGGGTCGATTCCCTAGTAATTTATATGGACCAAGATTTTGTTGACACTGTATACCTAGGCCAAAATACGATCGACCGTACCTGGTCCGTGTGTACACAAGATTATATTCCAACAGATTTGTGTGATGTCTGCCATTGGCCACTCCAGTTGCCGAAAGCGCGGGCCCCCCGAACGCCGATGTACGTATTATCAGGTATGCCGTAAGGTATGCCGAATGGTATATGCCCCTGACCCAGGCCTGGAGATCGGAACACGTTCAAAAGAGCATATAAAATGGCGTTTTCACATCTACAGGTTCAGAATGCTTGTAGTGCCGTTCAGCGATCGTTTTACGCAGTGGCAACCACTACTTTTCCAGCAATATGTTCAGGTGGTTTTCGCAAGACCATTACCATCATAGACAACAACTTGATGATGATGTCGAAAATGCTATCTCAGACATCAACGAATATACAGGGCAGGCTTCACAGCCCGAAGACGTTTTCGACATTGATGTCCCATCGACACATTTGCCTACGCTGGTCACAAGATCTGATCCAAAGGATTCCCCGCCTGGATTAGCCAAATCTCGGTCTTACGCATCAATTGATAGGCCAAGATCGACGGCAGAAAAACAAAATGTCTTAATCAAGACTTGGGCCATACTGCTACATTTGTATGCAGTGTCTGACACGATCGCCTTTGTGGTCATCAGCAAACGGCCTGATTCAGAACACTCAACTGCAAGAGTATCTACACAACTAGTGGTTTCACGCTGGTCCACCGCCTCCGCATCAACGACGCAAAGCAACGGCCCTCAATTAAAATTCGGTTCATTCGTTCCCTCGAAGCACGGTAGTAAGGTCAATACCGCCGTCAACTTCGCCGATATTTACCACTATAACAATGATTTCAGCTACGTCCTTCACTGGTCTGAGGAAGGTGCTGCGGATCTTCGTCTGTACACCAAACAGTCATTGGTGCCTAACAAATTCGCATCTGCTCTGTGGAGTACTCTTTTAGAGGTCAATACGAATATCACGAGCACAGATCCCCGTGAGCTTTGCAAAAACTCCATCAGCAGAGCAGATCAGAGGGCTATTCGTTCTTTCATGCCTGCTCCGCTTTTTGAGGGACACCTATGCTTGCACCAACTTTTCCGCGAATCCGTTCGAGCCGTCCCTCATGCTACTGCTGTGCAAGCATGGGATGGATCCCTCACTTACGCAGAATTGGATATGCTCTCAAACAATGCGGCAAGTCAGCTCATGCGTACGGGTGTGCGGGACGGCCAATACGTCCCTTTTTCTTTTGAAAAAAGTATGTGGATGGTCGTTGCCATTCTTGGTATTCTCAAAGCCGGCGGAGCGATCGTCCCGATTGATCCTTCTCAGCCACAGGCTCGGGTTCAGGAGATAGTCAGAGAGACACGTTCAAATGTGGTCGTGGTCTCTGCTTCTCAGGCATCGAGCTTCACAAAGTTCGTTGATACAGTTTTACCAATCTCGTCGGCTACCGTGCAGAGCTTCGATGATGACATCGGAGTGGACACAGCATTGCCTCAAGTGCAGCCCGAAGACCCTGCAATGATTATTTTCACGTCAGGTTCAACAGGGAAGCCGAAAGGAATAGTCATTGAACACGGCGCAGTTTCAACTCGCATGGTCGCGGAGGGCAGAGCCTTCCAATATCAAGGAGCAAGAACGTTACAATTCGCTGCGTCGACATGGGATATTTTTATGACGGATGTTTTCACGACCTTGACATTCCATGGCTGTATCTGCATTCCGAACGAAGAAGATCGAAGGTTCAATCTTCCAAAATTTTGCACAGATTACAATGTCTCCTTGGCGCTCATTACTCCATCACTCGCCAACCTACTGGAACCTGCCACATTTCCGACACTCAGGACTCTTATTTTCGGTGGAGAGGCCCTGAGGGAAGATGTAGTTCAGAAATGGTCAGCAATCGAGGGACTCTCCCTCAGTCAGGGTTACGGGCCAGCAGAGACGGGACCTTGTATTGCCGGACATGTGGCTGACCGACCAGAGATTCTTGGCTACGCACTGGACAACTCAATTTGCAAGCTTGTTGATCCCGATAACCATGATAGACTGGTCCCACTTGGAGCAGTCGGAGAGCTCGTCGTTGGTGGACCAAGCTTGCTTCGAGAATACATCAACAACCCTGGCGGAACTGATGCGGCTGTGATTGAGAATCCCTCTTGGTCATTTGATCTGGACACCCCCGTGAAACGATTTTACAAGACTGGCGATCTGCTTCGCTACAGCATCGACACCCTGGATGGCCGATTAGAGTTCGTGGGTCGCACAGACGATCAGGTAAAGTATCATGGTCAACGTATCGAGCTCAGAGAGATTGAACATCACCTGAACAACCTACCTGGGATCGTCTCATGTATGGTAACTCTGGTCAAGAAAGGCCATTTCAAAGACAAACTAGTAGCTGTTGTCCAATGCAACGGACACAGCCGCCCCCACAGCTCCCGTGAAAAGCTCTCGATACGACATGATGCCAATATGACGATCTCCGATGTCAAACACTTCCTGTCCTTGCGATTGCCCGAGTATATGATTCCCAGTGAACTACTCGTGGTTGACGAGATGCCCCATAGCAATTCAATGAAGCTTGATAGAGCTCGTGTCAACAAGTGGATCTCTGACATACAGAGTGTGGCTTCGGAATCAGTCTCCAAACAGCATGCACAAAACGGCAGATTACTTGCTCATGAGTCGACTGCAAGAACAATAGCAAGAGAGTACGCTCGCATCGTTGCTGGAGATAACGAATCTCGTCGTAAAGCATTCGAAGAGCAAGACTTCAACCTGCAATCAGGCGGAATTGATTCCATCCAGATCATGTCTCTCTCTATGTTTCTTACAAGACGTCATGGGGTTCAAGTCCCAATGGCTGAGATGCTCAGCTCGAGATCAACAGTGCGTACAATCGCTTCTATCATTGATGCGGACAAGAGCCACCGCCCGAAGCCAGGACAAGATCACCCTCTCAATGTTCAAGATGAGGTCAATCTGCAACTCAGATCCATTGCCTTGACCTCAGGACAAGACTATCTCGGATCCAATGTTAGCAGAATCTTCCTCACAGGGTCTTCCGGCTTCCTCGGGATCGAGATACTGCGACAGCTGCTCACTCGATCGAATTGCCATGTCTATGCATTAGTCAGAGGATCATCAGAAGGAGACGCTCAAGGACGCTTGATTCAAAGAGCGACCGCAGCTGGATGGTGGCAAGGCACATATCTATCTAGACTTTATGTCTGGCACGGCGATCTAACAAGACCACAACTTGGGTTGAGTAAGGCCCAATGGCGAATGCTTCAAGGACAAGCATCTCCGAGTGTTGATGTGATCATCCATAATGGCGCTAAAGTTCATTACAATCTGGACTATGACAGTGTCAAGGCAACAAATGTGTTGCCAACAGTTGAGTTACTGAAAGCAGTCAACAGCCGTGAGGAGCCACTGCACAGTTTTGTCTTTGTATCTGGTGGGCAACAACTCAGCTTTGATGACGGAGATGATGGCAAATACGCTACGAGGGCCTTGAATGGATCCGGCTATGCGCGTTCAAAGGCGGTGTCTGAGCTCATTGTCAAGGCATTTGCTGAGCAACAAGACTCGAAAGCGAAAGCACGGCACGTCCGTGTGGTCAAACCGGGATTCATCATTGGTGACTCAGAGCGAGGTGTTGCAAATCAGACGGATTTTATCTGGAGGCTTATCGCTGCTTCGATTGAGATTGGATGCTACAACGAGAATGATGCAGACAGTTGGATATTCGTCACTGACGTTACCTGTGTGTCACAGATCGTTTTACGAAGCGTGTTTGAGGAAGACTGCAAGCCAGTCATGAAGGTTTTGGATGGCATGAGGTTTAGGCATTTGTGGGCACTTCTTGAGGATAAATTTGGCTACGATCTCCAGCCTCTGAGTCGACAACAATGGCTATCACGACTTCGACAAGCTGTTGCGGTCAAACAAGAGACGCATGTCATGTTCCCGCTAATGTACATGCTTGAGACGAATGATGAGTCGATCGGCGTGCAAAACGGACCCTCACACGCAACTGCCAGAGTCCAAGCTGCAATGGAAGCGAACATCGCACAACTCATCAAAGTGGGTTTCCTACTTAGGCCAGCCTTGGTGCCGACCCCCACATCCTCAGAGGATGGTGCAACATCAGCAACAGACGCTATTGATGTGCAGAGCGTGCGTGAACATTTTCCAGCTTTGCACAACGGAATCGTGGCCTTTAACAATGCTGCTGGAACTGTCTTGCATCAAGGTGCTGTCGAGAGCACACAAAAGTACATGTCCTCATTTCCTATCGAGCTGGGTAAGGATGACCCGCAGAGCCAGGAGAAAACACAACGACTTGAAAACAACTACAAAGAACTTGCTGCATTTATGAATGCCTCTCCTGATGAGATTGGTAAGTCGCTCAAGGTTTTGCTATGGTTTGCCTCCATGATCTAGTGCATCTCGCTCTCAAGACAATCGAGATGACTTTGATCTGATATTTTCAAGCCCAAGATGAGCCATCAATGTTTCCGAGTCTTGGTTTTAATGTTTCAAGTGCGTATGGCTGACTCTCGGGCAGCTTTTGGACAAACTACTACCTTCCTTCTCCGATCTCTTGGCCAGGCACTGCGACCACTGCTCAACTCTGATTGCGAGATGGTTGTGTCCAACCTGTGTCACGAAGCCAGTGCTGCAGCATGGATTTCGCTGGCCAAGGACCTGAACATCGCCATCAAATGGTGGGCACCACCACCAGGCGACCACCCATGTCTATCTCTAGAAACACTGAAACCACTTCTGACCCCCAAGACGCGGATCATCACCTGCAACCATGTCTCGAACGTCATCGGCACGATCCATCCCATCCGTCAAGTCGCAGACATGGTACATAGCATTCCCGGCGCCATCCTGATCGTCGACGGAGTTGCATGGGCACCACACCGACCCATTGACGTCAAGGCCCTGGACGTCGACTTCTACTGCTTCAGCTGGTACAAGGTCTTTGGCCCACACATCGCACAGCTGTACGGTCGACGCAGCGTGCAAAAACGCATGTTGCAGGGTATAAGCCACTACTTCCTCAGTGAGATGCCGGGTTTCGACTGGCGTTTGCGTCTGGGTAGCAATACGTTCGAACTAGAAGCGGCTTTGGTCCCCATTGCCCGCTACCTGAACCAAGTAGGCTGGGACAAGATCATAGCCCAAGAGACGGTCCTTCAAGAAATATTCTTGGCCTATCTCAAACGCCGGCCTCAACTATTCCGTATCTTCGGCGAGAAATCGTCCAATCCCAAGAAACGCGTGCCGGTGATTACGTTTCAAGTTGTCGGGAAATCTTGCACAGAGGTAGTCAACAGGATCTGTCAGAAGGGAAGATTCAGGGTCGTGTCGGGAAGTTGTTGGGCTCCGAGGCCGACGCACGATGTGTTGAAGCTGGATGAGGATGGCCTGATCCGAGTCAGTTTCGTGCACTACAATACTGTCGCGGAAGTGCGGGAGTTTTGCAAGGAGATTGATTCGGTTTTGGAGTCTATGAAGGCTGACAATTAGTTTGATACGTCAATATCCAGCTTCAGATGTCATGAGCTGTGATTTGCAGCCATAATAATGTTAATGGGCCTCTCGCAAGGGTTTGTATATTAAAATGTAACATATTGAGATTACTTGGTATTCTGTGTGGCCTCCCCTGGCACCAATCACAACCTAGCACCTATCTTTTATACTATCTATCGACTCGCTGCTCCCTCACCGAGATCTGCTCCCATGCCTCTCGAACAGCCTTATAAAGGTCGTCATATGGAAGCTCTCCATAACAGCCATACTTCCACTCTACAGCCCATCACCGTATTCGATATAGTCTCAATCGGGTTTAGGTTAGGTAAAAAGGCAGGCCAGTATATAACTTAAATTCCCCTCCGCGCAATATCCTTTTGAGTGTCTCATGCAGAGTGCTCTGGAGCTCCATCTCTTGCATGAGAGAGAGATAAAGAATCATGCGAATCCAGCCATCGATAGCTGATACATCCTAGAGCAGTGAATATAGGTAGAGACGCTTACATGGCGGACTTGGTCTTTCTCATCATGGCCGCTCTGTAGATCTGGTCTGTTTGCATAGCTGCTGCTATGCCGAGAGTGATGGGGATTTAGCTGCCCAGGGTGCCGACCGTGACTAGAATCCCCTGCACAGCAAGCTCGTTTTTCCGGGTCGACAGGCGGTAAGGGTCAAGATCTCTAAGAAGAGCCATTCGATTTCGACAACGATGAAACCGGCAATCGATATCTTTTACAATGGGGCCCCATCCTCGAATCCAGAGAGAGACTGTTGAAAGCCTTGGTATTTGCTTTGAAACTTTCGACTTGTCTGTACTACAGATGAAAGAGCTCTACTTTTACCGAAGGAAAGAAGTCGCTCAACTGACATCAAAAAGCACTCGACGCAATAGCTGATGATTATTCAAAGACCATTATTGAGAGATACAAAGATACGGCGCAGCGGAATGATGATATCACGGAGTTGGCTTGTATGACCGATTTAACCCGAACCAAAGCCTTCAAGTTCTTGCTCTCAAATTTTTACTCTCTCATCTTTCCAGATCACCAACACACCTCGCCTCACAACTCCACTCTATTTCTTTTTCCATTCACCGTCCTTTGCGTCGTGCGCATTCATCACTGTCGCAATGGCTGCCTCTCCCGCTGCTTTGGCCCAGGCCGCCACCCAGGAGAAGCCTGAAGGCCTTGACCTCTGTTCTCGATTCGTTTTTGCTGGTGCCGTCTGCTGTTCCGTCACTCACGTGCCTTCACTCCAGCCGATGTGTATATTTGTCCATCAGCTCCAGCTCCACTATCGAGTGCTCGCGACTTACTGACACTCCGATAGCGTCAAGACTAGGATACAGCTCGACCCCGTCGCCTAAAACCGTGGTATGATCAGCAGTTTTCCGTAAGGTTATCCAAAAAGAGGGCGCCGGTGCTCTCTTGACTGCCGTCGGCCCAACCTTTACTGGTTGATTCACTCAGGGAGCCTTCAAATTCGGCGGTTATGAGTGTTTCAAACAGCAATCCGTCGGCGTTCTCGGTCTCGAAAAGGCCCGCCAGAACCGTACTGCCGTTTACCCCGTCTCTGCCGCCTGCACTGAGTTCTTCGCCTCCATTGCCCTCTGCCCTCTCGAGGCTACCCGTATCCGTCTCGTCTCTGAGCTTGGCTTTGCCAACTGTCTGATTGGTGATTTCGGCAAGATTCTTCAAGAATGAGCGCATGGTGCTTTGTACAGTGGTTTCGGCCCTATCCTCTTCAAGCAGTAGGTTGATCTCGATAACAATCCCAATGACGTAATAAATAAAGCTGACATGAACATACCGGGTTCCCTACACAGTGACGAAGTTTGTCGTTTTCGAAAACGCTTCCGTGGTGTTTTTCGCTCGCCTTGACAAGTCCAAGCTGTCGGGTGGTGCCCAGACCGGTGTCAACCTTGGATCTGGTCTCATTGCTGGTTTCGCTGCTGCCATTATCTGTCAACCCGCTGATACCATGCTGTCCAAGATTAACAAGACCAAGGGTCTACCCGGTGAGAGCACCGTCTCCCGTCTCGTCAAGATTGCTGGTGAGCTTGGTCTCCGTGGTTCCTTCGCTGGTCTTCCTACGCGTCTGTTTATGATTGGTGGTCCTACTGCTGGTCAATTCGCCATCTACGGTGATATCAAGAAGGCTCTTGGTAAGTCTGCTTGCTTTCTTGGTTCCCCTGACTAAGGCTGACTTTGTACCCTTGGGTCCCACCAATGGTGTTCAGATCTCCAAGTAAACGACCCGTTACGAACATTCCAAAAATTCGAATAATTGAGACAGGATGAAGAAAAAGGTTGTGATACAGAGATGGTCGTAGCCAGATATACGGCCCTACTCAAAGTTGAGCTGGGGACGGTCCCCTTTGTCCACTGCAATTACCCCCTTTTACCAAGATGCGGTGCCCTGCAAACCCTCCTTAGCTGTCGAACTGGCACAGATCTACAGTGGCCTAGTATTGAACTAGCTAGGAGCTTCTCGTAGGTTCTTCGCCACGTCTTCTAAACTGTCCTTTGCCACTTCTTCTATTCTTCGCCACCACTGTCTCTCTTCTTCGCCAC
>KV745541.1:0-13668 GCA_001692735.1 Lepidopterella palustris CBS 459.81
AAAAAAAAAAAAAAAAAAAAATTAAAAAAAAAAATTAAAGACTATGAGAAAATGTATCTATTATGACTAATCGTCGCCGTACAAGGGTGTCGTGCAGCCCTATAGAGAGCATGCATCAAACTTTCTCCGAAAACCGAGAAGTTCCGGGGAAATTTTCCTAGAAAGGGGCCTTTATGGCTGTTTTCCCCGATGGCTTTTTCCAGATGAGGAAATTCTTACACTGGTAGCGTCATTCGCGCTTAATAGTCCAACTCCCTGGTGCGTGCTGCTAGCGCTTACCTCTCTGATTTTTTTTTTTTTTTTCAACGGCACAAATGTTAGGATAGTCTCGCTTTTGTAGGAATATCGCCTGCGCGGGTGGCTTATTAGGGATATCACCGAATCCACGCTGGCACTACGTTCTGTGAGGGGAATGTAACGGTAGCAAGCTAAACTCCTAGCATTCGGAAAAGATTCAGCCCTCCTATGTACAATTTCCCTGCATATTTTTTGATGGCAAGCTCCCCGGGGAAATACTCCCAAGGCAGCAGTGAGACAATATATTTATTCTCCCTCGTCGTCATCAACTGGCCCGCACAGTAATATCGAACAGCTTCACGACAATGTCTCTGTTCCCCCGCGTCGTCGCCGTCTATTCCGTTTACTAATAAGTAATGCAAAGTTGGAGCTTCGTACAGCCATGAGATCATGCTCCCGTTGTACCTCGTCGACGCCGGCTGGCTCATGCAGTGGTGTGTGGTGCTAGAGTAATCACCATCTGTATATAGGATTGTCTTGGGTATGATATACAATTAATGCAATTTTTGGGCCTATGCACACGCATACATTGTTGCTGTCGCCTCAACCATTACCTCGCTTCTAAAACCTTCCTACTAAGTTTTTCTATCCACCCAGCATTGATGCCAACGCATTATGCAGATATGCTACTCCATCGGTTCAAGCGTTTTTCCAGTCTTCTCGAGATCCTGCTTCGGTGGAGATAGAAGCGCATTTGTTCAAGGAACAAAAGATTGCTTTGATCGCTTTCCCACTGCTCGGATCCTCTTGCCAAAGATGTAAAATCTGTTGTATTTCTCCAACGTTGATCTGTGATTGAGACAACCAAAAATCTTGCCAAGAACAGCAGAACTTACAGAAAAGGAATGGGAATCATGGCAACTGCGATGAAGCCCAGCAGACTCATGCCCCAATCTAGTCCTAGGTTACTGAACACTGTAGAGCTAAATCAGTTTTTTTGTACATCTCCATGCAAACACCCTCGATATCACGTACAGGCTCTGGCAAACAACGAGAATGCTGCGGCGAGTATACTGCGCATGAACATGTTCGCTGCCAGCGCACTCGCCTCCAGCATGAGATAGGTATCAACAAGATAATTGACAGCACTCTGGAAGATGGTGAAGAAGCCGAGACCCACGCAAGCGCCGCCGACGCAGAAACTGTTGCCCAGACTTAACACCAATTCGCTTTTGCACCGATTGTTGGCAAACAAACGTACCCTATCCAGTGAATGTAGTTTTCCGCAATCCAGCCCATGATGAAGAGACCAGCGGAAAAGAAGAAAGATCCGGTGATCATGGGTACCAAGCGGGCTTCGGGGACGATCTTGTTGCCGTTGGCGATGAAGCGCTTGCGGTAGTAAGCCTGTCCCCAGAAGTTGATGGCTGCTGCGAATAGGACTCCTACCACCATGGCGAGAAACGGAATCGATCCAACCACTTCGTTCCAACCGCGTATCTGTTTCGATGTCAGCGAAGCCTTCATGTATGGGTGGAGTGGGAGCTAAGCCCTTGGAACTCGATCGGGAAGGCGGTGATGGCTAGGTAGATGATGGCATAACAAAAGGCAGCATATAAATTGATGAAGAAGGCGATGGGATCGATCAGCATCTCAAGAGGGACGATGGAGTATTTTCGCAGCATTTCTTTAAAGGAGGTAGCCGTTTCTTGGCTCTTAGAGTGAATGGCCCAGTTCTTGGCCTCAAGACGAATCTTGTTGGCTTTACGAGCGAGCAAGACGGGAGGGAAGCTTTCGTCAATCCACAGGACACTGGCTATGAGGATGGCAGCGAGCATAATGCCGGTAAGCTGTGCGATGAGCGTCAGCAAGCAAGCCAGTAAAATCACTTCCGAACAGACATACATATCCGGTCCACCTCCAGCCTGTGTAAGGGAGGCGGACAACCAGGGCTCCCCCGACAACAGGCGCCAGGAGTGGGCCGACAATAACGGCCATGCCCCAGAGAAGAAGCGCCGCGCCTCTTTGGGTCGGCGGCCAGATATCCGCTAAAACGCCGCCGACGTTACTGAGAGGTGCGCCTCCGAACACGCCACCGAGGAAGCGAGATATGAGTAATGTCTGCAGGTCTTTGGCGACAGCAGAGGCGAATGAGAAGACCATCAAACCGAAGATGGGTATCAAGACAGAGGGTTTGCGGCCGTAGGCCTCTGACATGGGCGCCCAGAGGAGAGGTCCGAAGGCATTGCTTGACATTGGGTTAGCTACTTGAGCATACGAGAGGAGTGATGGGGAGATGGGGAGGGAATTGAGAGTACCCTGCGAGATAGAGAGCCATGCCCAAGAGCGCAACCTCATTGCCAACATGAAATTGGTCTTGTACTTGCAAGAGTTCGGAGTTGTAGATTGTGCTAGCCCAAGTCGTGCCCATGGTGCAGAGACTGTAGAGAAGGGTGACGACAAACTTTCTTGTTGAAGGGCCAGTTGAGAGGTCTGTACGGATCGTCTGAACCATCGAAGTCAATGAGGCCGTCGTCAACAACTTCTAGCTTAGTGTTTTGCTCCATGTTCAGTTACTCGTCGTTACGGTGGTTCAGAGTTTATCGCCGCTACGCATCTATATTTGAAGACCGCCGTGTTAACTAAGAAAATTAGGCTAAGCAGGAACAGCTCGTGATTGGCTACGAAAGTGCGAAAGTGCGCTCGCTTCTGATTGGCTCCGAAAGTGCGAAACCCCGAAAGTGCGGCGGCATGTGATTGGCTGCCTCAGTGCGAAAGACTGGGCGGTTTTCGAAAAATACGGCCGTGAGACGAATGGCGCGTACACGCTGCTCACAGTTTTGGTTGCGGCAGGCGGCCAGAATGCGGCATACTATCAGGGCTCCTACTCTGAGATTTTCACGGCCGAGAAAGGCCTGGTGGGCATCTATTCCAAGTCCTCCAGCAAAATGATGCTGTCGCCCGGAGGCAGCGTCACGGTACCCCAGGGTGAGGTGCACTATTTCTTCAACCCTAGAAACGAGGACGTGGAGACGAAGATCAAGCTTTGGCCCGCACGCGAGGGCTTCGAGAAAGGGCTATATATCTTGTATGGGCCTGCGCGGGATGGCAAGCGCGCGAATCGTGGGATTCCTAATAACACCATGCATTCGGCCGTTATCTTCTGCATGTCCGATATGTGGCCGGTGGGCACGGGAGGCTCCATTTTGACTCCTGCCATCAAGATGCTTGCTTTCTTGGGGAGATTTACCCAAGAGGAGGAGCGGTTAGCGCGTCAACTGTGGGTAGACGATGAGGAACATCGAAAACAGTTGTAATCGATACCGATGCTTGACACACCATTTATTTGCTCTGCTGGCATCCAAATCCGGGGCTCCGCATCACTACCACCAACTAAGAGCTCCCATGAGGGTGTTCATCTGGAAATCCATACTCTCTTGCCAGTAGAAGAGGTCAGGCTGAAAGCTCTGAACCCATGTATCCAACTGCTCCCCACTCATCTCATCGACGAAGTCCGTTCCCGAGCCCAAAAAGGGATCGCCTAATAAACCCTCCCCATGCGGCGGCTGCTTGTGCCCCTCAACCTGAGTCACACTAGTCATGTCATATCCCGAATCGAGCGTGAAGGGCATATGGCTCAATTCATGATGGGCTTGCAGAGCTTGCTTTCTCGCATGGCGGGCCCGCTTGAGCAGTTTGAGCAGCGACTGCCACAATACGCTCTTTTTGTTCTCCTTCTGCACGCCTGCAAGGTTTGTGGGGTCTTCAACTACCGGCGTCGTCCGAGCTACCAAATACTGCATCTAGGACTGCCCAAGCTCGGTCTACGGCGGGACCCTGAGTGTGCTTGCAAAGTTCGTTCAAGAGGTAGGCCATGGCATGCCATTTCGTATACTTGCAACGGAAAAACCAGCCGAATTGGCGAAAATCATCGGACAATTGATGCGTAATCTCAAGGACATCAGCGTTATAAAAAAGGAGCGGCTCCTTGACCTCTCCCTGTTCCACATCATGGTTTTGTTGGGATGCGCCGTGCGTCATCTTCCACAGTTTGGCGATTAGGAGCCGCACCCCAAGATAGCAGAGACAATGGAGATGTGAGGATCCATCGAAATAAGTGAGATAACTTTCCTCGTAACGGCGGATCTGTTCTCGTGCCAAGGCTGCAATCTCACTGGTACTTAACGGTGAGTTTCTGCACTGCGATCGTTTGACCCTGAGACTGGTCTCGGCCATTTCGATCTTGACTAGACTGATTGTCATTTCAGTGAACTCAGTCCTCGGGGCGGTGATTTCTCCGTTGCCTGCGCCGAGGTCCGAGTCATTGATGTGCAGGGGGAGCTTGGTATCCATGGCCAAAGGCACGTGAGGTTCGAGACCACAATCTTCCGAGACGCGATTATCGAGCTGACAGAGAGACCACCAGACACGGCGGCGCACTTCAGTCTCGACAGTGCCTAGACAAAACGAAGCGCTATCGGAGTGCATGCCCATGGCCTGGGCACTACCCAGGGCTATGCCACTGGAGCATCCAAGTCAAACGAGCACTCTTCCAGGGAGCGCAAACCTAATGCCATTTGTCAGAAACTCGAGAGCGGCCGTTGAAAAAGGTGTATCAAGACGTACAATAAGTAGAATCAGGGCTTGTAAGACAACAATTTCTTGGGTTGTCATCCATCTAGCTTGGACTAGGGCCTGTTCGAGGGCGGATCGATATTTGTGAAGGAGTGTGCTTCTCTCTTCCTTGTGCAGTGGCAAACATTCTTCCGTCGACATGGTCGTAACCGTGGCAAACCAAACAGCGAATACAAGTGCTTCGGCCGAGGGATTTAATCTTTCCAAGTCTGTAGAAGCGCTCATAACCAAAGTCTCCACCGTTGGCTTGTACAGTATTTTCACCAGTATGTCTACGTTGCAAACATAGTACTCCCACAGCAGCCTCATAATTTCAGGGGGTGGATGACAAGTTCGAAGACTGCGCCTTGGGTGCGACATGCCGAGGAGAGAGCTGCCGTCCAGATTGACATTCGGGCTCGCTGATGACAGACATGGCGAGTTTGTTCGTTTTGACTTTTGGATCGGATTTGGCAGCAAGGACAGATTCGAGGCTCGCCACCTACCCATGTTACCCTGTTTTGGCCATACTTGCGACGGGTGGTCTGAGGAGACGTGAATTGGCTCCTACCTGATTCGCCTTGTCGCTGTTGATGTATCGCGACTTGCCCTGCGCCACAAATAGCCTTCCATGATCTACTGGCCTGGAGTCAAATCTGGCCTCGAACGCCGAGTCGCGCATCTCCCGGGGAATGACTACGTCCTCATCCTCATCGTCGTTGTCGTCGTCGTCGTCGTCGTCGTCGTCGTCGTCGTCGTCGTCGTCGTCGTCGTCGTCGTCGTCGTCGTCGTCACCACTTCTGGCTTCGTCACATAGTTCAAGGGCGTGTTTGGGACTCGCTTTACATGTCGCATCATGCTCTCCTCTTTCAGCGGGGAGCAGCTGTCTTTGCACTGCCAATTCCTGATGTACCTTCTGACACTTCTGTGGCCGCCGAGCCAAATACGTGCACTGAGCCGCGGCTTCGATGCAATAAGCACAGGTAGGAACTACTCTATCGCATTTGACCTTGCGCAGCCGACACCTCACGCAGGCGTATTGATGCAGCGCCAGCACCCATACTGCTAGCTATGCTGCTACTACGGCTTGCCCAGCGATGGAGTGAGAATGCGAGGAATGCATGGCCCCGCCAATGCCAAGACGAGCTATGTTGAAAATAAGAGACGGCTGACCGCAAGGCTCGACCCAAGGCCGGGTATGCGAAAACTACGGGAAAGGGAGGTTGGGCGAAGGAAGTTCAACGTTGCTCAGGCTCAACTCCAGGCTGGGCTGGGATGGGCTGGCCGGGGGGCTAGGCTGGGCTGGGGACAAAGGTTGGGCTGAGCAATGGGCGCTGCCAAGGCGCTAGCATGTTGCTTAGCGATCCGGTGATAATACCGTGCGGGGCGCCGTGTTCGCAGGCTTGGTTCGGACAACGGCCCGGCCCATCCAGCCCAGCCTGGCCGCCTGGCCGCCTGGCGCTGAGGCTCCAGTTAGCTCCCGGCATCATCATCAACCTTGAATGCCGCCACGTGCTTGCCATGTATTCTTTGTATTCTTACACTGGTGTAATTGATTTCTACTCGCCTCTATTGAAGCGCAGCTCTCATGCTGTCCATGATTCGCCACTATTGAACGACGATTCCAAAGCCTGCAATGCAGCGCAAGCGCATGTAGAGCAAGCTGCTAGATGCCCGATAGTCATCCACCCCAGCAGTGCGATTCGACGTCTCCATCAGCAACTGCTTCTTCCGCTAATATTGGAACATCTGCAACGCGTGAAGCGTGTGCCTGACCTTCTGCACCATCTTCTGGAAGAGCAGTCGATGCTCGAGCATTTTTTCAATCTCCCTCGACTTCCAAAGAGCAAATCATCAGCCGGCTGCTCTCCTTGGTAGGCTCCGGGTCGCTAGTGGCGTCTGAGTTCCTGGAGCCCGTCCGCGGACGAGCAGTGTACCGTGGAGCAAGATGCTGGAGGTATCGGGCGACGGCCCGGATGCTCATCAATGCGAGGAGCATGACTTCCTGGTCGTGGTTGTAGGGGCAGTTGGGGCATGCGATGAGGTTCCGCCACGCTTCCACTCATTGCTTTGCCAGCGACAGGGCTTTGTCAAGTGACAGAACCGCACCATCAAACCCGTTACGCGTGTTAAACTCCAGCTTTGTCTGGAGCTCTACAAGATCCAGAGGCCCTTAATCCACTCTAATCCAGCCGTCAAAATCAGGATTCAGCTCCAGTCCAAATATACGTTACACATGGAGCTCCACATTCGCCCCAGTCCAAAAAGATCACTGGTTCCGCCCCTGCCTTTAGTGATGTATGTTCCCCCAATTTTTTACTATATATATCCTGCTTCTGCACGACCCATAACCAAGCTTTCCAGTTGTATTCTCTCCCTCAATTCTGAGCAAAATTGACTCTCCGTGCACCAAGCCAGCATTGGTGCATCCAGAGTGTCTCCATTTCGGCGGCACCAAAAGCGGCAACGTATGTTGGATCCAGTGAGTCGAATTAAACAGTGATTTCCAGGCCGAAAATTGACCCAGACAAAGCGGTCTGAACCGTGTACCGCAATCTCCGGTCTGCCCCCAATTCGCCAAACAGGACAAGTTGGGGCCGATCTTAGGGGACTGACGAGGAGTAGCCTCCAATAGGAGTCTGTGCAAAGGAAGCGAGGCGCTCTGTGACAACTTGCCATTGTCTATGTGAAGAATTGGTAAAATGGTCAATTAATGGTAGAGGGAGAGGGTATTGCGGAGGCTAGAATGCACAACCTATTGCAGTGACCGACTATTGAACTTATAAAGGGTCTTATTCGGCTGCGGCCAATAAGGCCAGTCTTTTTGGTTCGACACCGACTGGGTGGGCGATCAATCAATTGGTTTCCACCGTTGATGGAGTTGAGTTGAGACTTAGCAGCCAATCCAATCCAATTGACCGTTCTAGATCTTAGTAATCAATCAATTAAGAGGGCCTGTTTGAGTTGAGTTGATTAAATCTGGTTAAACGTCGAGGCTTGGCATATTTTGAGTGTGTAACCTTCCCCCCTGTATAGCGCAAGACACCTTTGTCCCGAATAAAACTATAGGTACTTTAAGCGTACAGCGACTTTAATCTATACTACACGCTCTTGTTCTTGTAAATAAATTATAAACAATAGCTTTAGTTCTTTCTCTAGCTAGCTATTAGGTTGTATGTAAAAATTACGCAATGTTAGTTGTCCTGTACTTTATTAAGCGGTCGACTTGCTCTTACCCTGTAACACTTTCTCTACCACAACCACATCGCCTTATTGTTCAATTAGCTGAAATTAAGTTACTTTAGTCTTAAACGTGGTTTATATCTTTCTACAGCATTTTGAGGCATTCTAAGCCCCGAGCGTAGCGCAAATCGCATGTCCGCCACAGAGGTCGGTACCTGTAGCACGCCAGAGCCCCGAAAGCGGGTGCCGCAGTACAATTATATAGCTTTCGATACAGCACAGAGTGAATTAGCACGTTTTCTTACGTATCGCCCAGCTTCTTGCTTAACGCGGCCTAGCCTTCTTCAGAACAAACGCAAAGGCCCTCTATGCAGGAAAAAAAGCGCCGGGTTGCAAGACCTAGCCTCATCGTATGTAACCAGCTCTATTGCTTGTTTACAACATCCACAGCAGCGAGCAATATATTCATTAGAATGTGTTAATTAAAGTTATGCAACCTTTTTAAGCAAGCATATAGCAGTAATCTTCAGTAAGACAACGCGAAAGGTTCACGGTATCCAAAAGACAACAATGAATGCTAAGTTACAACTCATTAATTGAACCCATGCAATGCTTAAAGTCAGGAACGGAGCAGTACTCCCTTAGCCCCATCGTTTCGATCTCGTCTACTGCCATCTCCACTTCGCACTTCCGCGCCCTCTTCGCTAGCGTCTCTGCAGGTGCACAGCCTTTGCGTTTCGCTCCACGCTTTCCTTCGCGCTTCCCTTCCCGCACCGCACCCTCCTTCGCATCACGCTTCGACTGCGCTTCGACGCTGTCGGCGTAGCTCATCACTTTTATCTCCCCGACCTCGGTAGGCCTGACAGACTTACGGCAATTGCTCTCGTTGTTCTGCTCGAACAGCAGCCGGTTTTCATCGAGGAGAAGCGCACGCTCGGCGAAGCACTTGCGGGCGGCGTTGGCCAGTTTCCGCAGACGGTGTCTGTTCGGGGCGTTAAGTAGCGGAGTGTCACGGTCAATCTGGCTGTGCAGCGCAGTGAGAGCTTCCAATATCACTAGCATTTAGAGTACTTCAGCATCTGTCGTTGCACCTGTGCCATTGGGAACACGCAGCTCGGCTATTGGCTTCTGGATGTCTTTGAGCACTCTGTGTGGACTGAACGGATACAGACCTGTCTTGGACCAGCCGGACTTAATGCTTCGACTGGTAAACGCCTGCTCGCGTGCACGACTGTAGAGAAGCGTGAAATGCTGCTTGCCGACCGTGTTAGCACCGCCTCGATACAGTTTCTCGACTTGTTCCCGATAAGCAGCCTTCAGTGCGGCAAACACGCTGACGTCGCACGGCTGGAGCTTGTGCGATGTGTGCGAAGGTATGCGGCAAAGGATAATGTTGTTCTCAAGGCAGTACGTCAGGATTTCGAGCGACTCGTAGGTGCCGAAGCCATCGCAGATCAGTATACGGGGCCGACTGTTCGCCCGCGATCTGGTCTGCGGATCGAACACCAGCCTGAGCCAGTCATAGCTGATTTTAGTATCGGTATAGCCCGTCTACGAGCAAGCAAAATGCCATCCGGGGGTGGGATGTGTAGCCCAAGTGCTACGATGGGTTGCAGCTGGCCATATAATCAGTGGATGCAGCGACCTACCGTCTGCGGAGATCCACTCGATGGCCGTCACCATCGTCCGCTTGACGCCCGCGCCTCGATACATGCGCAGGTCGTCTTTGCCTACGAGGACCTTGAGCGAGCCGAGCATGCTCAACATGACTCCGGTCTCGTCCATGTTGTACATATTCTCCGGTAGCACGTCCGCTCTATCTAGTTCTGGGCCAATGATGTCGAACCAATGCCGCACCTTGTCATAGATGTTCTTATCATGCCGGTTCCAGTCCAGCGCCTTGACCCTCTTCGCCTTGACCCTCTTCGCCTTGACCCTCTTCGCCTTGACCCTCTTCGCCTTGACCCTCTTCGCCTTGACCCTCTTCGCCTTGAGTTCGGGGTGGCGCTTGCAGAAAGCCTAAAGCCAGTTGTGGTCGGGAGGACGGATCGTCTCGTCTGCCGCAGGAGCTTGAGGTCCGTTGACACGCGATAACATGGGCTAGCGAACGCAGATACTTGACTGGAATAGGAAATCCGTTGTTAGCCATTCACAGGGCATACTCAACGAGGGCGTCTTCTTCAGACTCTGTGAGGTACTGTTGGCTTTTGGCCTTGTCCTGCATCGAAGGTCGTCCGTGTGCGCGGTGCCATACTGAAGTGTAAGGGATTTTCTTAGACCTTAATAAGGCTGCATAGGTTCTATTCTCTGTAGGGTCGAGGCCCTCTGACAGCGCGAGCGTTGCGCTGTCCATTCTACGACAGCGATAGCGGTGATGCGTGTCGAGGAGCGCTGAGCAGCACGAAGCGGCACAAAGCAGCACCAGCAGAGGCCACGCCGCTTGCCCACCCACGCTTATTTTTAGATCTCGGCAGTGCTTGGCTCGCGCTTAACTCACCCTGTTCCTCCTCGTCACGGCGCCAAACTGCGGACCCTGCGCTACTCAGAGGTTTGCGGAGACTTTCTTCTGCAGGAGCCCTGGCCGGTAGCCACTCGATCGACACCAGGGTCGCTCTAGCCATGCAGCGGAGACGCACTGGCTCCAAAAACTTAATCGAGACGTCGCACTTGGTGCGAGGAACAGCACGCTATATACGATGGCTAGGCGACGAGGACGTGAAGGTCAACCCGGCTGCGAGGCTGCTGCATTGCTGCAGGGTCCTGAGAATGTTCAATTACCAGTAGCTGGCTGTGCGGAAAGACATATCTACCTCGAACACGATCCATGGAAACATCTCGAGCAACACCCTGCCACAAGGTAACGGCGATCGAAGCCTGCCACATTCAAGCAAAATGTCATAACCTCCATCTCGCAAGGATGCGTCGTTTTGTACCTTTCGACACGGACTGCAAAAGGCCTCCGGTCAACATGCTGCGTGGTTGTACCCTGATAGGTCTTATCGATACGATGCGGCGCAGCACAACGCACGTCGCATACAGCTGTTCAGCCTTGCTGCGGCACCCCCTCACTCAGCCTAGGTGCTTGCAACTTCACTGCCTCCACGATGCCACTCTCCTCTCCAGCAGCTCTTTCATACGCATTTGTTTCGTCTGTCGATTTCGTCTGGGTATGGATCCGCTCAGCGTCACAGCCAGCATCATCGCAGTCCTCCAGCTCTCGGCCACGGTCCTTGGGTACCTGAACGATGTGAAAGATGCTTCGAAAGACCGCACGCAGTGTGCGCTTGAGATGCTGAACCTTTGCGGCCTGCTTTACAAACTCCGCGATCATGTCGACACAGGAGATCCTAGCCAGCCATGGTATACTGCTGTCGGAGCACTCGCAGCCCCCAACGGGCCACTTCACCAGTTCAAGCAAGCGCTCGAAGCGCTGCAGAGTAAGATGACAGACGGAGGTGGACTGAAGAAAGTAGGCGAGGCGCTCGTGTGGAAGTTCAAGAAGGAAGAGATTGCTACCATACTGGATCGAATAGAGCGTTTCAAAACGCTGGTGGAGATCGCGTTACAGATGGATCACTTGTAAGCCTTCGCAGCAGCACCGTAGATCCATGTGGCTTACATTCAGGAGCAAACTGTCCCGAGCCATCAAGGACGATACCAACTTCGTTCGGACGCACGTGCCCGCCCTACAGTCTGGAGTAGACAAGATCCAGCAAGATCAAGCCGATGCGAAACACGGCAAGATGGTGGAATGGATCTCACCTACCGATTACCCCGCTCAGCAATCGGACATTATAGGTCGCAGACAAGAGGGGACAGGCCAGTGGTTTCTCGACGCGCCCGAGTTCGCAAGGTGGCTCAGCGAGCCGAAGGGCACTCTCTTCTGCCCGGGAATTCCTGGCGCCGGCAAGACGATGGTGGCCGCGATCGCGATCGACCACTTGCTAAAGGCGGTGCAGAGCAGCTCGTTCGGCGTTGCGTACGTGTACTGCAACTACAAAGCGCAGGAAGAGCAGGATGCCTCTAGCATGCTGGCAGCCGTCGTCAAGCAACTAGTACAGGCTCGACCGTCGACAGCGGAGCCTATAGAGCGATTACACAAACAGCATGCCAATCGAGGGACGAAGCCATCGCTCGAGGAGATCTTTGATACACTCCGGGAAGTAGTTGCAAAGCACTCGATTGTCTATATCGTAGTCGATGCTTTGGATGAGTGTCGAGACAGCGACGGCACTCGTGGTCAGTTTCTGGCCAGACTCCGAGAGTTGCAAGCGGGACAAGATATTCGTCTTATAGCCACCTCACGTTTTATACCGGAAGTCGAAGCCGAGTTTCGAACAGCGGTGAGGCTAGAGGTACAAGCTAGCAATGAGGACGTGAGGCGATTTGTAGCTGGCCAGATATATCGACTGCCTAAATGTATTCAGCGTGATCCTGCACTGCAGAAAATGGTAGAAGAAAAGATCCCGGAGGCAGTAGACGGCATGTAAGTCCTTTGTCTAGTTCACGACGTAATACAGACTCACGAGTTTTTAGGTTTCTTCTTGCTCGCTTACACATCGATTCTCTGTCCGACAAGACAACAGCGAAAAAGGTTAAAACGACGCTAGCCAACCTCACAAAAGGCACAGCCGCGCTTGATAATGCATACAAAGACGCTTTGCAGAGAATTAAGAGCCAGTTGGACGGTCACTACGAACTAGCCAAGAAAGTCCTGTCATGGATTACGTACGCCAGGAGGCCACTCACCACAGCCGAGTTGTGCTGTGCCCTAGCTGTAGAGCCAGACGAAGCGGAGCTCGATCCGGACAACGTACCTGATGTCGAGGACCTGCTATCCGTGTGTGCTGGCCTTGTCGTTATTGATCGAGAAAGCGCTATTATCCGTCTCGTGCACTACACTATGCAAGAGTACTTCGAGCGCATCAGAGGTACATGGGATCCAGGTGCTCAGCTGCATATTGCGTCAACATGCCTCACCTACCTATCATTTAACATATTCAAGACGGGTAGCTGTTCCTCTGACGAAAAGTTTGGACAGAGACTTCAGCAAAGCAAGTTCCTGGAGTATGCGGCCAAGCACTGGGGAGAGCATGCTGTAACGGTGCAAGGCCATGTATGTGCGCTAGCCTGCTCGTTTCTTTCCGACATCAAGTTGGTTTCGAGCGCTACGCAGGTACTCCTGGCTCCGACGTATAAGTACAGGGACTATAGCCAAGAATATACCAAGGACAGCACGGGTTTACATCTTGCAGTGCGATTTGGGTTGTTAATTATACTAGAGAATATGCTTCCGAGTCAAGGAGAAGAGAGAGCGATTGCGTTGGAAAAGAAGGGCAGCGACGGCAAGACTTTGTTGCATCTCGCAGCAGAAGGCCACGAGGCGGTTGCGAAGCTGCTAGTCGACAAGGGCGCCGACGTTAACGCGCAGGGTGGAGAGTACGGCAACGCACTCTACGCGGCTTCAGCAGGAGGCCACGAGGCGATTGTGAAGCTGCTAGTCGAGAATGGCGCCGACGTCAACGCGCAGGGTGGAGTCTACGGCAACGCACTCCAGGCGGCTTCAGTAGGAGGCCACGAGGCGATTGTGAAGCTGCTGGTTGAGAAGGGCGCCGACGTCAACGCGCAGGGTGG
>KV745542.1:0-13582 GCA_001692735.1 Lepidopterella palustris CBS 459.81
GTAAAGATTTAGCTCTTAGGCCTTTATACTAGTTATACTAATAGGGCCACTCTAATTATATAGATATCTATATTAGGTATAGGTATTAATTTTATTTTAGCGTAATTATACGGCTTAAAATCTAAATTACTACCTACTATTAGAAAGTATTAAGTAACTAAATTTCTAGCGCGCTATTTAGAGTACTATATACGTATATAGAAGCCTCTAAATCTTAATTACTATATATTATAAAATTCGGACAATATTAAAAGGTAGTATAAGCGTTTTAGCTAGCTTATAGTTAAAAAAGAAATTATAGTTTATAATAGCTATAATTTTAATAAAATAGGCCTTTATATTAAATACGTAAAGCTAGTAAAGATTATTATAAAATACCTAAATTATCGAAATATAATTCCTAGCTTAGAAAATAAAGTAGGTGTCTATAATTAAGATAATTAATAGTAATACTATAGTTTAGGTTTTACTAATAATAATTCTCCCCGAAGAAATATATCTCTAAGGCTAGTACTATAATAATATACCTAGAAATTAGTTAATAGAAGTATTTAATATAGAATATTTAAATAATAAGCTTACTTTAGCGTGTATTCGGTATTTTACTTAATATACCCACTATTAACGTAATAGTACTTATATTCTACTCCTATTTAATAGCGTATAAAAGTACTATACTAAGTAATTTCTTAATATTTATAAAAAGAACAAAATTATTTTCTTTTACTTTTTACTTTATATAACGTATTTTATATAGCCGCTTAACGTAGTAGCGTTTTAGTTATATAAATACTAATATAGTAAAGCTGTAAATAAGACTTTGCGAACCGGCTATATAAACTTTAACTAGGTAGAGTTTCTTATAGAGCTTTAAGAAATACAAGAGAATACCTTTAAAATAAATACTATTAAAGTCTTTTAAAAAGAACTAGGCCTTATTCTATAGAATTTAGTAATTATAGTTAAGTAGCTTTATACCTAGGAGGTACTACCTATAATACTAAAGCTACTAGAGCCACTAAAGCTACTATTTAATTACACCCTATATTAACTTACTAGCCTTATAAAACGAACGCGCTATATTTAACGCCTTTTATTATCGCCCTTTATATATAGGTTACTACTTCTAGTACTTAAAGCTAGTCTAGCAGTCGCCGAGATAAACAAGGTATATAAGTATTAACTTACTAAGACTAAAGTAGTAGAAAAGGTACATTAATTAAGGTAAAGTTAACTACGGCGAATAACTCAAAGAGGAGGTATTTTATATACTTAAGATACACAAAATATTACTAGGAAATAAAACTAGAAAAAAGCTAAGATAGAAGCCTATTACCTAGACTATTAAACTAAAAGGCGCAAAAAAGCTTAAAAAGAGAAAATCTTTAAGAATATTACTATTATATAGGCTTTAGAGAACTTAGAGTAAACTATAGTATATTAGAAAGTAGAAATACAAGCTACTATATTAATATATTAATACTTTTAGAAAAGATTTCTATTAAGTAGGTAATTTCTATTAAGCGGGTAGGCACTTACTATTACGACCAACTAGAATTAAGAGAATATAATAGTTAAATAAATAATAAGACACTTAAATTGGCTTTTACAAAATTAGTCTAAAAGGTAACTAGTAAAGCCTTTACTAGAAGGGCCTAAAGGACTATAAAAATAATAGGGGTTATTATATAGGTTACGTAAAGTAATTAAAAGGAAAACACTAAGTAAACTAATTATAATTAGTATTACTAGTACTTAGTAAGGCCAAGACACTAATCACACTAATTAAAGAATAAAGAGCTTAAAATACTTAAAAAGAATAGGTCTTTTATTATTTCCTAGTTCTTTATACTTAACTTATTCTTTACTTTTACACTATCTTGTTCTTTAGTTTTATACTATTTTATTATTTAGTCTTTAATATTAAGTAGCGCTTCTACTATTATCTTTAGTTAAACTTAGTTTAATATTATTCCACTATTAAGTAGCTACTTAAATAGTACGGCCTAGCTTTACAATATAAATTATACTTAGTAATAAGTTAAACCTACCCTATAACCTTATAACTAACCTACCCTAAATTAACTTAGACGCCCTATACCTATTCTAGAGAACGCCTTTCTCTAGTTTTAATATAGGCTTATATAAATCTATTTTAAGGTTAGTCCTTAAGCTAATAAACTATAGGTTATATAGGATTTTACGCGTTTATAATACTTACTTATAAGTAGTTTTAGGCGGATAGGGCTTGCCCCCTAATTTACCAAGACTATAACCCTTAGGCACGGGTACTAGAGAGCTATAAGTAGAGGAAAAAAACTTATAAAAAAGTGTTAACGTACTTTATAAGTAAGTCGCCACTATAAGTAAGTTACTACCCTAACTAACTTTTCTTAACGTATTACCTTTTAACTATAATAGCTTAACTAGCTAATATATAATTAACCTGTAAAGAAGTAAATATTATTCTTACTATTTTCTTTATTAATTAAAAGTAAATTTAGAGCTTAAAACGTACTATAGTAATATTTAATATTTTCTAATTAGCGCTTTATAACTAACGCGCTAAAACAACTATATAACGTAATTATAAGCCTAATTTAAAAAAGCTTATTAAAATAGAGAAAAAGGTAATTATAAGGTATATACTAAACCTAGATTAATAAGGGTTTGCGCCTAATTTAGGTACTATTTAAAATATAGCGGATAAACTACTTACTATACGTACTACTAAAAAGGTTAGTAAGAACTAGCTTTTAACTTTATTAGGTAAATAGACTATATTATAACGCGATATAATTAACCGTATAACTAGTAAAAAGTACTATAAAAGAATTCTAAAACTATTAAGGCCTAGTTTTAGCTTAAAGCGCGTATAAAGACTATATATAGTATTTATAATAAAAATACCTATAACTACTAAAGTTCTAGTTAACTCTAGTTTATAATCGAATTTAAAGGCATTAAGATTTTTTTCTACGTTAATTATCTAGTTACTTAATAGGCTAACTAAGGACGCTTAAATAATATTATATTTAATAGTTTTATTAGGCGACTAGGTTTCTACCCTTTAAAAGGCTAATAAAAGTCGCTATAAAGTAAAGACAACGTAAAAGAAAGAGAATTTAGGGGTAAGGGACCTTAAGAAAAAAAGAGAAAGAGAAAATAGTTACGTAAATAGAGGTTAAATAGTAGCTAGAGAGCGAAAAGCGTTAAAGTGCGACGTAATTAGGTATAAGCTAATAGGCTACTATACGCTATACGCGTTATAAAGAGACTAGGCACAACTTATATATATATAGAAAAGATACTATATATACTACTTAAGCTAGAATAGCTACTATATTAAATATATTTTAATGCGTTGTTAAACTATATTACTATAAAGGTAGAAAAAGCTTATTAGGGTAGTAACTTGCTTATAGTGGCGACTCGCTTATAATATACGTTAATTAAATACAAATATATTATACTTTAGTATAGTATAAAACGTTAGGTAAGGAATTAAAATATATAATATTTAAAAGGTATATATATATTAATATAGTCTATATATAACGCGTAGACTATACGTAATTAAGTGGCTAGAAAAAAGAAGCTACCTATATTTAGGTAGTTACAAGTTATTACTATAATATTTACGTTTTTAGTTTAGGTAAGTAACTTACTTATTTAAGCGACTTGCTTATAGAATATATTATAAAAAGTTAAATTAATTTTATTAAAGTTACTTAGTACTTCTATATAAAACTCGGCTAGTTTACTAATAAAATATATAAAAGTTACTTAAACTAAGAAATTAACTACCTATTTACAAAGAGTTTAGTAGATATCTAGTAAGCGGATTTTAAATTATTTACTATAAATAGCTAGGGGGTCCAATTTCTTAGTTTAAGCTTACTAGGTAATATCCCTATATCTACTTTAGAGATTAATAAGCTGAGCGAAACCTAGTATATACTTTTAAGGAAAATACTAGACCGTTATATATAGATTTTAGGTCACTAGTTACTATAGATATAAGCGGATCCCTTTGTCGCCGTTAAATATAAACTAACTTCCACCCTTATTATAATACACCACAATAGATGCGGCTCCCTAGACGCGGGTCGATATAGAATCTCCGCTAGACGTGGGCCCTTTTTTAAACCGAGGCTTGTAGTAGTTTACCTAAGGGCTTTTTATTAGCAATTTATATAGGCTATGGGTGGCTTATTCTTTTATACGAAGGTTATATTTTAATTTAAAGTTAGTTAAGCTTATTACACTTTATTACACTTCTTATTCTAAAACTATTTCTATTACTATATAACCGTTTCCGTAAAACTTAGTTATGTCCACTCTAAACACTAATCGACTTTTCGGAGGAGCTTGCCGCAAATACTGCATACATTCTTATTCTTTCGGTTCCGCAGCTTTTAAGACAGCGCCTGAGACCCAATCTGCTATATAGCGCAGTCATTGTAGTTAACACCTCCCTTCCAAGCCTTGTCACATCCGGGACCCGAGACCGAGAGGCCTAGTTGAGACGGTAAGTTTCACACACATTCAGCAACATGAGTCTAGGGATTTGTAACTTACAGCCATCAATAGCAACCATGAAGTTTTGCGTGCACTCTTTCAGACCCATGGCCTTAAAGTCAACCTTGAACTCTACTCCCTGCGCGCAAGCTCCTTGGTTAGCGGTGATGACAACCGAGATCCTCTTATTGCTATCACTGGTTTTGGAATTCGGGTCCACGAAAGAACCGGTGCCAAAGGACCGTGGAGACCACCCCCCGCCCTGGGTGAACTGCATGTTCTTGTTGATGAGATACTGGCAGTATGAGGTGGCAGTATTAGACGCAGAGCCGTCGCCGTCCCGTGCGAATGTGGTATTATCATCGCTGCATTTGGGTTTGTTGAGAGGCAGCTGGACGGGGGAGGATGTGGATGTTGGTGGGTTATCGTTTGCGGATGTGACTGTCGGGCATCCGACGGTCGCGGAGCCATCGACTGTGGTTTCAACAGTAAGGTATCTCATATTATTGTCGCATGTGCAACTGGTGAAAACCCCTGTGGGGGAGATTTCGGTCTCGGTTTCCCTTATTTAACATAGATTTAGTTCCGGGCCGAAAGGTACTTAGAAAGAAGTCACTCACGTTATGAATCTGCAAGAAGTCGGTGAGCCCGTTACGACAGGCGTGCTAACAGATATGCTGATCGTTTGTGAGGGAAGTGTATCGTACGCACATGGAGGAGTTGGCGACTCCACGGTGGAGTATATCCCCGTTTTGCCCGCGCTTGTGCAGACGCACCAGCTTTCAGGGTTGGCAGCAGGTTCGCCTTGGAAATTTTTGCCGTTCGTGTTAGCGAAGCAGCTGGGTGGAGCCGTCGGGGCTGGGTTGGCAGCAGCTAATGCGAGGAGCTTCTGCTGATCGTCCCAGTAATCCTTGTCAAAATAACTTTCATTGATTTCAAGGGCGTTTTCCAGGCAGGGACAGCCGTTATTGGATCCCTGCCGCTTGATCAGCACATACCGTCAGAATGCAACAGTCTGGGAAGGGCGCTCACAGTTGTACACTTCTTGTCTTCTCCCTTGCAATCGGTGTCGTCACATCCTGGCTATATGGTAGGTGAGTAGACATGCCGTAAAACGGGCGACGGCACTTACGGAATTCTCATCTGTTGTTGCGGTAGGATTACACGTTGAGGATGTCGACGAGGGTGTCTCTTGAGTGGAAGTTGGGCCTACTTCACCTTGCTTGAACTTCAACTTTGCTGCTAGTTTTTGAGTCGATGATCCCATGACAACTGTTGTTGCAGCCATGTAAATGAGCAGTTTGTTCTACTCTGCCTTAGTCTTGGCAATTTGCCATGCCTTCAGCAGAAAGTCCGGGGCACTCTTGGATAGTCTTAACCCTAATTTTTCCCACTCGCCGTTATTAATCATATCCAACACACCTCCAGGCTTCGACGCTTCTGTTGCTGCATCAATTAAGCAGGTAAGAACTGGACAAATGGAATGTCAGCAGGTATATTTTGTAGCATGTAATTCAATCCCCATCAGAGAAGAGACTTGAGAGAAATTACCTGTAAGAAGAGGATCATCTCGCTTCCGAATCTTTACTCCAGCATTGCATGTCTGCATTGCTGTCTTCACTGAGCCCTCCAATGCATCCACAAAGGCTTCAGGGAGCAGTACAGATACATCCCCAGGTGATATACCGTCTGCTGATGTGGTAGCCGTCTCAACGGAGAGCTGTACTGTGGAGGTAATAGTCGAAACCATACTATCTGCTGTGGTGGTAACAGTAAGAAGCGTCAAGTACTCAGTGTTAACTCCAATCCACTATCCACAATGTTATAACGACAACCTGGATACACCGTTTGAGAGCTGCAAAGGGACTGACCTTCGTTGTACTGCCTTCTGGCGTCAGATAGTTGGTGTCAGTTCCAATTGGACCTAAATACTCCTCCGCAGGTCCAATCCCTACCGTAACAGGATTGACACCGATCTGGCCAGATGAAGTAGGCACAATAGCATTCTGATGTATACTTAAAGCAATTGTGGCAGCCTGCACTCCGGCAAATAGAGTAAGATGAAGGAAGTATGCTAAGATGTACATCTGGACCTTAGTGTTGGCTTTTGGATTTCAGATCGATATAGAAGAGGAGAAAAAAAAATGGCATTCGAAGATTCAAACTTGATCTGTTTGAAGAACTTGGTGAAAAAAACTTGTTACTGTAAATGCAGGAGGCGTGCTCATTCTTTTCTACCTTGATGCGTACATTCAGTGCTGCCATCCGCTGTGTGCATGATCTGTCTTGATCTTCTTGCCAGTAGCAACGACTATCTGTCCTATTGCACAGCCGGGATTCTAATAATAGGATGTGGCATTCTGCATCATCCTGAAGGACACTGTCTATTCTTTCCAAAGTTTACCATAAGTTGGTTTCGCTGACTAAGCAGTCACGATCCCTATAGCAAGGTCTGGATTGAAAACACCAACCGCGAAGCTCTAGAGTGTCCATCTCAAATTTCTTTTCGGAACATACGGTATTGTGCTGCGCCTTCCATCCTATGGGGGTTGATGTTGCGTGGCACTCGGAAATTGACGGAATTGGTTGAAGAGGCAAAGGCTCCAGCAAAACATTGCGGCACCAAATTTTTAAATCCGCGACACTGCCATCCCGCTGGAGCAAATAAGGCCAGATCTCCTTGAGAACAAGATGTATTCTCAGACACGTACCAAGAAATATGCAGATACCGTGTCAGATGGTTCATAATTGTCTGGACGGGAAGAGATATCTAGACCCTACATTAGTGCCCAATTCCCAGTCAACTTTGACAGTTCATACCTCAACTGCTATTCATCTTTCCTCACCCTAGATTACATTTCACCCCTTCTTAACACTCGCAATGAAGTCTAAGCCAGTCGTTTTGTTGGCCTTATCTACCTTGATAGATATGGTCAGCTTCACGGAGGCATGGTATATTGATCCTTCCTGCACTGGAAGTAAGAGTAACTTCTATTACTTTGTATGCTTTTACTAAAATATAGAAGGCCAGGCAAACTTTGTTAGGACCGCTTTCATCCAAGCTTTCGCCCTTGCTCGTCTTGGAGATGCAGTCGTATATGCACCGAACCCTCCACAAAGAGATCTAATGCACAAGCTCTTCGGCACCAATGACGCCTTCACGGCACAGGCAGTAAACAGTATGTGGCAGACCTCCTGCAGTTGATTTTTCTCATACGCTTTGTCAATCTGCTAATATTGTTGAGTGATGCAGATGTCCTGGGAGGCGTCGCGCGAATTTCAACCGAGCATAGCAATGCTAACCAGCTTCAAAGAAATGACGTGGTGATGAGATGTGTTCGAACTTGAAATGATTCCGCCAAGCTAATAAGAAATACAGAGAATCTACTGTGACAAGAGCAGACTCAAACTTAGGGTGAAGGATCCTCTTCACTATTATGATCCTCGCGAGTTCCTTCCGCGTCGCGAGCTTGCAATATCTTTCATCAAGGTATTACTGACGAACACGCGTAGATCTTGATGAAACGGTCGACATTGACTCAAAGATTGATTGCAAAACGGGTAAGGTCTTTGCATATACTCAGAGGCCGCGGCGAATAGATCGATACGACCAAATTCAGATTTGTCCTTGGTTCCTAGAATATGCGATGAAGGATAGCTATAGATTCAAGAATGACGTTAAGGCTGATCTGCTAGCCAGAATGGCTTTGAAATTGGATGAATTGGTTACAGATAAATGGTATACCCCGGTAGATCTGATAATGTTGTTTGACAAAGTAACGCTTCATGAGGTGAGGAATCGGATCCCCCCACCCCACAATAACCAAATCATACTCACGTCCCAATAGCTCACTCACACTTGGGCTGGAACTGAGACCATAGATGTAGGTGGAAGAAGTGGCTACGGTAAATTTATCGCGCTCCCAATGGGATTCTTGTCTCACGTCCTCCATAGGGTGGAAAAACTACAGAGCTTTATCCACAGTCGTGACCAACCCTACAACACAAGCATATGGACCAGAGAAAAATGCTGGTATGTTTTCAGGCTCAAATATCAGTCGTAACACACCCGTACCCCTACTGACAGATAATAATGAAAAGATTCATATGCAATTTTCGCGTCTGGTAGGTATGGATCAACTCACACTTTGAGTTTCTCAAACGATTGATATCTAGTCGTAGGATGCTACATGATCTCCCAAGGACTCACCATCAACAACGACGGCAGCGTAAGTGGGAAAGCGGGACAGAAGCGAGCGGCTATCTCCTGGGAGGCTTAATGGCCGTATTCGTACTTTGCGTCCGTTCAATTGAATGGATATAGGGTTCGGCTTTATTTTGGAGTAAGAAAGTTATTGCATACTGGCGAGCGAACTGTTCTTCTCTATTCTTTATAACAAACGCTATTATTACTGGCTTAAACGATAATAATTCTGCGTTATATATAGTATTAACAGGAATAATGTTATTAAAATAAATAAAGGATTTGTGATTTTTATCTTAATATATTTTCTGCTCCCCGTTAAAGACTTTAGTTTAGAGATTCCTGAGTCCGAATAATTCTGCATGGCAACTCTTTTATAACTTTCCCTCCTGGATTTTCTAGAAAAGGCAAAACTAGCTCAAATACTTGTGGTATTATCACCTTTTTGATTGGCTCCCATACCTCGTCTTCCAGCTGGGCCCAGTAGCGTGCTTGAAATGGTATAATGTCCAGCTCAACACGCAAATAGCGAAGCCCTTTAAGCAAAGAGAGATTCGTCCATATCCCTATCCAAGTTTTGTCGTAGTGGTCGTGCTCTCTGGATCTTGCGACGTTTGGAGGCCCGTGGGGAAGGTGCCAGATAAAATGTACTTGTGAAATAGTGTCAAGTCGGCGAGGTATAAGGAAATTAGGAAGATGTAGCAAGCATAAATATGAAGCCGAAAAGTCGAAAAGGTTGTCTGAATAGAGTATCCCGATGGCTTCGTAGTATCTGGTAGATCGAATTCATCAGAAAACCGCCATGGGTTGTGGTATTGAAGGTGTACTCACACTCTACGGCATGTCAAAACCAGCGCGACCAGGCCTCTGACTTCCGGGAACCGTTGCTCATGCTGCCGGGATCGCCAGCAGCTATGGTCGATGCTCCATCTTGGATCCTCGGGCGTTTGGCAGACAAGACCGTGCATGTGTCGATCGGACCAGTAAATGTGAAGCATTTCTCCGCCGACGCATTCCTTCCAGATCTGCTCGCGAAGTTCAAATGGGAGCTTTGAGAAAAGCGGCGACTCGGACTGGGCGTTGGGACATCCTTTCCGGCCTAATCGGCGATCTGGTAGCGGCAATGTGAGAGTTCTGCGCCGAGTGCGAAGAGCAGCTGGCTTAGATCCGGTTGGGGCTCGTCGACCATCCCTTCTATCGTGTCGTCGCCGGGTGCTATATTCTCCATAGTAGATGCAGGGCGAACAGAGGATATACCCGAGTCCTAGCATGCATCTCTGTAGAATAGACATGGTTGCATAAGCTGCATGCAGCTTCACCGGATACTCTTCAAAATCGAGATTTTGTAATCGGAGTTTTTTCTCATGTGGAAGGCATTTTATGTGTTTTATAGTGGGGTTTGGCGTGCACGAGGTGGACCGTGTACACCTTGGCAGGAACTTGTACGGCGCGTACACTACACTCATATTCCTTCGCAATTTCCACCTTCTTTCTGTCTGCATCAACCGCTCTTAAACTTCCTAGGCGCCCGTCTGGAGTTAATTTCTGCTAATCTCTGTGCTAAAAGAGCGCTGCATTGTTGTGTTATGTAATAAGGAAGTTGGTGAGAGGATCACGACGCCATGTTGTTTCGGTGGATCGTGCACAGACTTGGAACTCGGTGGAGCAGTCAATACACAAATTCTACGCCGCATACCAACTTCTGCATAGCCGGGGCACACAAAACACGAATATAGATAGCACTTCCTGGATTGGAGCAAATGTGCATTGGAATAAAAAGCCACCGCGAATTGCAGTCAGTCTCTTTTATCGCCAGACTGCGCGGACTGAACTTCCCTCGAGAAGCCGCCTCATCTAACTGAAATGCAATTGCTTCGCCTCTAATACCAAATCTCAACGTCGTCTTTAATATTTGATACATGCATGTACCCAAATTTGAGACTTTATACCGCGCCACAACGAAAATAGACCACTGCGGCACCGCCTTGACTTCTGGCCTCTCGCCGCTGCGGTCAGATTACCCGCCCTCGGTCTATGTTCATGTCGACAGGAGATTATTCCACTGTTTCTGACTTAAAAATAGCGGAACGGTCAGGCTTAGAGACTTCATTATAGGGGTATTAGACCATGGACCTAGAGACTTTCCTAGATTGACACTGCCTCTTCTGCATGATCCCGTTTCATATTGCACTAACCCTCATAATCTCTTTGGCTGCTTTTGAAACATGAACTTCGAAGGATTACCGCCACGAATCATGAATTAGGTGGAGACGTAATATAATATGCAGCTCTCATAAATGTTTAGATGAAAGCTGCTCACAACCTTTTTTCTCGAAACTATATGCCCTACAGCCTTTTCCAGCTCAGTCCACACTCGTTTATATATACCGGAGTACTCTGTGACCCTGTACTTTTAGGGGCAGTGATGCATAATATCAACCTTGGCAGAATTCTCAAAGTGCTTTGCCGTCTTTCACTCCTGCTAATAAGTGGCATTGCATTCGTTAAGGCTTCACCTTGCAACGCTCTCCCTCCTCGAAATGTGGGCGGTGAACCCGTCCACTAGATATTTGTCGCAATGGGAGATTCATTTGGTTTCGGGATCGGCACTGAAGACCAGTACGAGCCTGAAAATCCATGCGAGCGAGGTCGAGGCTCTGTAGGGTTCCAAATTCATGAAGATCCGCGAACCTACCAGAGCGCCGATAGAATGCACCTTGTCGATTTCATAGCGTATTTTAGGTTCTAAGACATTCAATATTTCGGGACGGACCCGGCAGGGAGATATATAATTAAATAACTATAATTAAAGGTCTAATTATAATTATAGTATAACTACTAGCCTTAATTATAATTATATATTATAATAATTATATAATTTAGACCTTAATTTTTTAATTATAAAAGTACTTTACTATTTTATAAAAGGTAACTTATTAAGCTTTCTATTTACTAGCGCGCTATTTAAAGCTTTTACTAATATTACTTATACTTAAGAGTTATAGTACTAGTAAATTAGTATTATAAAAGTACTATAAGTAAAGGTTAAAGGCTTATAAAAAAGTATTAATTAAATACTAATATATAATACTTTAGTAATTATTAGGTAATAAATACTAAGATAGAATATAAATTACTCTAAAAGCTTTATAAGCTTTATATAAAGTATAGCCGCGCCTACTACGCGTTATATACTTTACTTAAAGCTATAGCTATATTTTAGAAACTTTAATTTCTTAAGTTTCTTAAGAATTTATTTTATTTTTATATTTATTAATATAACTCTATTATATATAATTAAGCTCCCTATTATATATAGCCTAATATTTAAATTCTTTTAAATTCTACCTAAAAGGTGGCTAGCTTAATTACTTTTATTAATTTTAATTCTACCTATTTCTCCCTAAAATAGCGAACTAAGTACACTATAAAAATACGGCGCTTTATAGTAAAGTTACGTATAATTTAAGCGCGCTTATAAAGATAATATAAAAATCTACTAATATAAATAAAAGCGGTATAAAAAAAAAAGCTACTAATATAAATAAAAATAATATAAAAGAGAAAACTACTAAACTAAAGCTTACTTTATTTATAACTTATAAATAGGCTATAAAAAAGTTATTTATATACTTATTAAAGACCTTTAATATAGATTTTAAATTATTAAAAACTTACTATAAAAAACTTTGCATATTATATAGCTTAGTAAAAGAACTAGCTTTTTACTACCTAAAATTAGCTAAAATATAGGCGACTTATACTTAAACTATAGTAATTAATAATTTATTTAAGAAAGAACCCCCTAATTTATAGTAGTAAATTTAACGTTAGTGCGTTGAATTTAGATATTAGTGCTCGGATAAATACATTTGCGAGTATAATATAGCACGGGGGTATATTAAATTTAAGTATATTGAATTTAGAAAAGGTTATTAGATTAGCCCTAAATTTAAGTATATTACTTAGCGTATAAAGTTATACTATTTTTAAAAGTTATATATAGAAATTCTAAGTAGTTATTATATAATTTTATTGCGTTTATTACGTAGAAGTTTAGTAAAGCGCTGTATAGACACTATTAAAGTTGCCTATAGTTGCCTATAGTCGCCTATTAAAGTTGGCTATTAAAAGTCGGCCACTAACGCGTCGCCTATACCGCGTTGCCTATACCGCGTTGCCTATACCGCGTCGCCTATACCCTATATTTATTATTCTATAAATTAGTAATAAAAATTAAGTAATAGTAGAAATACGTATTAAGAATAAGTATTTTAAGTATTTAGTTAAGTACTAGTTGGCTATTTATAGGGAATATAGACACAGGGTATAGCTAGATTAAATTAAGGGCTATTTATAAGAAAGTAACTATAGGTTATTATATAAAGAAGCCGAGTTAGTTAAAAAAGGTATTTATAGTTAGCTAAGTTTAATCTAATATTCTAGTAAGTTAAAGTTACTAAGTTATATTAACTATTTAATTGGCTAGTTATTTATTATAAACGCAAAAGATTTTATATAACCTATAGTTTATTAGCTTAAGGGCTAACCTTAAAACGGATTTGTATAAGCCTATATTAAGACTAAAAAAAGACGTCCTCTAGAATAGGTATAGGGCGTTTAGGTTAATTTAGGGTAGGTCGGTTATAAGGTTATAAAATAGGTTTAACTTATCGCTACGTATAATTTGTATTATAAAGCTAGGCCGTACTATTTAAGTAACTACTTAATAGTGGAATAATATTAAACTAAGTTTAACTAAAGATAATAGAAGAAGCGCTACTTAATATTAAAGACTAAAATAATAAGAGTACTTTACTTAACCCTAGGGTTAAGAAAGTAAGAATAAGTTAAGTA
>KV745544.1:0-13517 GCA_001692735.1 Lepidopterella palustris CBS 459.81
GGTCCAGTCAGTGGCCTTCTCGCCGGACGGCAAGCTGGTGGCGTCGGGCTTGTACGACGAGACAGTCAGGCTCTATAAAACCTATCCTGATGACGGGTTAGTGTTGAGAGCCAAGGTCAGCCCCGAAACACAACGATCAAAGCGCGGCTCACTTTATGCAGAAGACAATGAAAATAGTGGGCGCCTCGAAGAAGAAAGACATGCAGTGGAAATACAGCATCGAGATCGATCAATAAAGTCTCCAGAAACAACCCCGCAAGGATCTGTTCTATTTCGAGGCTCAAAGGCTCACAATACATTTCTCCGGCGGAGCGATTTGCCAAATGACAACCAGTCGGCTAAATTTGAACGCGCGCTTAATCCCATCAAGCCTTCGAGTTCTTTGCCATCACGTCCAGGGTCTGTCAGCAGTGAAACTATCGAGGAGTCTAATGGGTCAACCCGAATACGACAGGCTAAGCGGCCTCATCCAAAGAGAGGCCCTGCTTATGGCTCTTCGAATGGCTCTGGTGATGATGCCGACGATGATGAACGAGGTATTGAAGATGTAGCAGTCGACCTTGAGAATTCTGATGAGTCTGGACTCAAAACAGAGATGGAACGTGACTTGGAAAGTGACGATGAGCTGCAAAGTTACCAAGATGACATAGAGAGAATTCTCGGTGCTGCCATACTTGGAGTAAAGAAAATCTTAGTTCAGGAGTTGTCGAACTGTGCTCTGCTTGAAGCTACAGACAACTCCGGTTATTCCAATACCCAGTCGTCTTCACCAAGAAGCCAAGATAGCCCAGTTTCATCATCGTCAAAAGCGCCTCATCAACCTCAAAGGCGAAAGAGGGCTCGAGGTGATGACCGAGATCCAGGAGACGGAGGTAACGAGTCCGACGACGATGAAGACGATCGACCAAAAAAGAAGAACGAAAATCCTTCTCCTGATAGACTTCCGCATCGAAGATTGAAGTGCCCATTCTACCAACGACAGCCGGAAAAGTATGTACGAGCAGCTTGCAGGGGAGAAGGCTTTGCTGATATGGCCAAGTTAAAGCAAGATTGCATCTATAACCACCAGTAACTCAAATGTGCTAATAGATAACAGGGATCATATCAAGCGAGTTCATACTCAACCTCTTCGTTGCTCCCGATGTTGGCAAGAAATGAAATCTGATGATGCTTTTATGGAGCACCTTCAGAAAGAGATCATTTGTAAGAAACGGCCCGAACCGCCTGATGACCGCATTCGACCACAGATCCTGAAGAATCTTGATTTCAAGAAAGCACCGTATGCGCATGCGAAGAATACTGAGGAAAAATGGAAGATACTGTACTCAGTCTTGTTTCCGAATGAGAATGATATACCCTCGCCATGTAAGCTCGCTCCTATGTTTCTTTTTGAGAGAAATAACTCACTGATGCGCACGACAGACGACCAGCATGGCATGAGTCCCCGATTTGAAAGAGTCCTCCATGAAGCATTAGACGAAGAACTAACAAAAGAGCTTGCACCCGCCCTCGCACCTATTCTGCGTAGGATCAAAGACCGCATTCCAGCAATCATCGAAAACTGCAGATTGAGATTGATGCGAATGTCACCCGAATTAGACACTGTATACACCCCATCCAGTAGTCTTTCCACTATCGACAGCGAACAGGCCAGTCAAACGCATGGAACCGAGCCGGCGAGTCGCGCGATGTCTCGATGCTCGGGAAGTAGCTCTGGGGGGCTCACTAGTTCTGAGGAATGTCGGGGTAAGGCCTTTGGAAAGCGCCCGCAACGCAGCGGCGCTTTGCCCTCTGGTTCTAGCATGGAGGATCTGCAAGAGTCTCGTCACGGCTCCTCTCCTGGAAGCAGTCCTGACCGCAGTATGCTTGGCGTGGACACCGCAAACAACTCACAACCTGGCGGAAACGAGGATTCAATAGATCTGTCGACGCGAGATTCCTCCACCCTATTTGCAGTTCCTGATAGCTTTCCTGGAAGCAGCATTGATAGTACCGAAGTAAGAAATTCACCACATGACAAAGATCAAAGGAGAGGACTGAACAAACCATACGACAATGCACAAGCTGCAACCGACGCGACGTGCTCACAATATCCACCCTCGGATCTTAGCTGGAGTCTTGTCACGACGCTGGACTCGCAAAGCGAACAAAATCAAAACGAATATGTTCATGATTGCGATCCTTTGCCATCGACATGTGGCTGGAGACAGCTTCTGAAGGATATTGACTTCTCACAGTTCATCAATGATTGATGGTGACATTTGATCTCGTGCTGGGAATTCCATTGTCATATTCCGTATCCGCCGTTCTGTTCTCCACAATTTCATAGTTTCCGCGCTAGCGAGTATATGTATATACCTAGAAGGCTATATAAAGTTATAAAGAAAAGAAAAACTATTGTAGAGGCCGTAATCCTTTATACAATTTTACTTAATCTGTTGCTCTGTTATTCTGTTCAGCTTACATCACGTGATCACTGTCCTGGTGAGCTCAACCATAGCGTTAACCGATGTTATAATCGGATCCTCCTGTAGCTCAGTTACTAGATCTTTGGGGCTCGGATCCTTGTCTGTGTCGTATTTGTCTGATGTGGGTCCATTCATAATAAGTGCCTTTGACGTAATTTTATCGAAGTAGCTATAAAGAGTTCGTTAGCTTACTAACGGCCCGATAGACAGCAGGTGGACTAGCGTACCATTGTTGAGGCTGGTGTAGCCGAGCAGCGCAGAATCCGATTCACATCTGTATCTGTGTGCTAATTGGTATGATCCTACCGCACCGTACAACATATCGGAGACCTGGAGAACGTTAACTTCGAATCAGCACAGTGGAGGGTTGAAGCCCACCCCAATTCTTAGACATCAACGGGTTGAGATGAAGTAAATATGGTACTAGTTCAGCAGGCGTCTGAATTCGTGAAGATACTTCCCTGCCGTATTTCTGGCTAAGAGAGTTGCGTTGGCCTGGAGGGTGGGGTTGGCCTAACAGGGGTTTCCATGTCCGCCAGGTGAGAGTAATCTCAAGTACCATAGAAATGCCAACAAACTAAAGAACTAATGTTAGAAGCTGGATGTAATGAAGATTTTGTCGCGCCCGCAAGTACTCATAGATAGCGTAGTAACTATTCTAGAACGCCGATTAACAAGATTCCCTCGAAAGTTGATGGGCATGCAGGAAACTTGCCTACGTACTACCCCTCTTGACAACTAAATAGGCAAATCCATCGGGCCGCAGTGAAATACGCCGTTATCAGGTGGGTTCCATTTACCTTTTCTTTGCGGGACGTGAACATCCTCGGACGAAATCCGGGGACGCCATAGTGGTGAACGACTCTCTCTCCCTAGAAGGTATCTATTATGGATATTAGGGCAACTTACGAAACCACATTTGGACTCGCCATAATGGCCCAACCTTTAATACGAGATTGAGAGTCTTGGTTCTTGCAATCTGGTCCCATGTGCATGCCCATTGCCGGTTACACATTATTACCGCGAATAGCCAGATTCCAGTAAGTAATAGCTCCAGCCAGCCTGGAGGAATCATCCCACGCTACTTACCCTGTATTTCTCATTTTCGATCCAGTTGTACATGTAGTGGATGTCCTCTGCACTGACTGTAGGTGTGCTGTTGGGGTTTGTCGTTGAAGCCACAGCCGGGGGTGTTTCAATTGTAGGAGTTTCCGAGACAACTTGATGGCTATGTGGTTATCTAACTAATGCCAATGCCATTTCACAAGGGCCTGACAATCCCGGCGTAGGTACATGTTTTCTCTGGAAAAGAGGACGAAGACTTTCGGTGAGGATTGTGCTTTCTAGCATCTTGCGGGCCTTCACGTAAGATAGAGTCTAAGTATTGGAGTCACCATTTTGCCTGGCATTCCGCTCACTCAATAGAGATTTCGGGGAAAGGTGTCGTGGTGCTCAGAACAATCGAGTGGCTGAAAAATAGTAGCACGACGGCAAAAAGTGCCTGAGAGCAGAAGGGTGGCGCAATTGGAAAGCTTCTGGCTGCTTATATATCATTGGCGAAGGAACTGGACCCCACTGGGCCGAATTTCGAGCATCTATCGTTTGACCCGGCAGGAAGAAGACCGGCAGGGTGGGACCTCAAGAAGCTATGAGAGATTGGGGCAAGTGAGGCAAGTCTCGAGGGAGAGGTAATGGAGCTTGTCGGGCTACTCGTCTGGCGAGAATATATCGGTCAAGCGGGCCCCGAGACGTTCTCTGGACCGTGACATGACTGAGCGATGAACAAATACCCAAATTCCATTAGAAGGATTTGAAAGAGACTTAGTGATATACGACGAAAGAAAGCCATGCCTCCTGGATTATAAGATGCTTGAGTTCATACTAACTGGGAGGACTAGATATATTCGCAAAGATCGAGGGCTAGAGTAGAGACGCAATCTGTTGATATGATGCATATAGGTTCAATCTGCTTAATTCATTATTCCAATCTTGAAAGGCTCACTGGATTTGAAAATCATACTCGACGGACCAGAATGGGCTACTCATGCTGTCGGTGCGACGTCTCGAAATAGAATAAACGTGTAAAATTTCATTAATGACATAAATGAGACGGGCTACATGAGGAAACAGAAATCGAAGTGGGCCACAAATATAAGAGAAAAAGATAACGTGGCAAGACGAAGGGACAGAGGGCCACAAACAAAACGCAGGAAACCACAGCATTATGGATGAAACAAAGGAACTGCAGAAGACACAGAGTTAGGAGAACGGTGAAGGTTGTTGACAAAGGCGAAGTCGCGGGCGATTCAAGAGGTAATTAGCCTTTTCAGGCTATAGCGCTCCGGCCCGCAACCTGGGCATGCCTCTTCGCGGCCATCCCGGCGAAAGACAACCCCTATCTTCTCCACAAACACCGCAGACTACCGAGACAACTTTGCATCCTTCTCCAACCCAGGTACCAACAGATCGACAATGCATCAAGCTGGATGTTCGACAGGTTTCCAAAAATCCAATTGAAGCTGGAGTTCGACAATGTTGCAGGCCCCGACCCTGTTCCAGAAACCACAAATGACCAATCTCGATCGTGTGGAGAGAACATGTGCCCAAACAATATACGGGAGAGGGTAGATATCATTCGACTATGGACCCTCTGGAGGCTGACTGGAGAAACGGAATGAAGAGGGAGTAATGAGGGTTAAAAGGTATTTTTCGGTAATTCGAGACGCGAGTCATGTCTTTAGACCAATAGTGTTTCCCTGTCCAGGTCACAAGTCGGCACTGGCGAGTCAAAACATCGATTAATGCCTTGTGTCGTCCTCGAATGCATTCACCAATCTTACCATTTCTTCGTATCCGAACCCCGCGTCCCAGACTTTCTCAAGAATCTGGGGAAAAAGTGGCGCTGAATTTCTTCGCCTCCAGCGTTTGTCCCATGTCGTCGTCCCGGACCCTGTTAAGACCCGTGCCGAGAATAACCAAAGCGGTTCCGATTCTATTCCATATCCGTTACGCCTTAGCATACCCTCGGAAGAGCAATGAAGAAAATATAATCATAGCAGCTACCCCACCTGGGGAAGCCTAGTGGATGGACCTTGTTCCTGGAAGAAAGACATTTGCCTAGTTTGCTGAAGCTATCTTGGAGCTTGGGAACCGAAGCCATGAGCGATCAACCTGCCGAAGTCAAGGGCGCAATAGCGCAACATGAGAAGGGTGGATTGGATGATGAGCATCTAGCGAAACGTGTTGTTAGAGCTCACGGTGACATCCTCGCCCAGGAAGCTCTTGGAGATGATCTTCCACCCGGATACTTTACCAGCCCGAATTTCATAGGAACTGCTTTTGTAAGCTGTCATTGAATATTCAAGTGTCATTTCTTGTTGAAAGAGGCTGACCCGGATGGTTTCACAGGGCGTTGGGATTAGCTGTCTCAATGGCTATCTTGGTTGGACGCTTGCCTCGAACAGTCTCACTGCCATCAATGAAGAACTGGGTCCATCGCAGAATTACCTTTGGATACCCCTCGCCTACATTGTTACCAGCGCCATTGGATGGGTTCTTTTTGGGCGTCTGTCTGACATTTTCGGTCGCCGGTGGTTCTACATATCAGGGGATGTTTTCAGCTTGATTGGCGCCATCATCGCAGCGACTGCGCAAACCATGGGGGCGCTCATTGCTTCGAATGTATTCATCGGCTTTGGTGCCGCTATCCAACTATCGTACGGAACTGTCGTCCAGGAATTAGTCCCTCTCAAAGCTCGGGGGCTGATGGCGGCTTTTATTTTGACCGTGGTAACTCCCGGCGCCGTATTCGGACCAATCATTGCCAAATCATTCATTGCACATACACATTCAGGTTGGAGATGGGATTACTATCTTACCATCATTACTAACGTTGTTGCCATTATCCTTCTTGTTTGTTTTTACCATCCACCAACTTTCGAAATGCTTCATATGCACAAGACAAAGTGGCAGAAGTTCAAAGCCCTCGACTTCGGCGGCATTCTGATATTTATGGCCGGCATAGCGCTCTTCCTCCTCGGCATCAATTGGGGTGGCCAGCTTTATCCCTGGAAGTCTGCTCAAGTCATTGTTTGCATCATCCTCGGTGCTCTCATCTTGGTCGGTCTGGTCTTCTACGAAGCATACGTCCCTGCCGACCCTCTCATTCCCATATCCCTTTTACGGAACCTTCAATTCATGATGTTCGTCAGTTGCGCTTGCGTGGGAGGTATGATCTACTACGCACTCGGCATCGTCTGGCCTAGTACAGTCGCAACGCTCTGGACAACCGACCTCATCCACCAAGGTTGGCTTTCCCTCTCCTCAACCGGCGGCAACCAACTCGGAAATATCTGCTGCGGTATGGCTTTTGGTAGCATCGGACGAATACGTTATCAGCTCATAATAGCTAGCGTCTGCATGACAGCCTTCGTCGCCTCCTTGGCTTCTACGACACAGTACTCGCAGAATAGAAGCATTGCCCTGTCTATCGTCGGCACCTTCTTCGCCGGCTTCGTTGAAGTCATCCCGATCGTCTCGATCCCCTTCACCACAGCCCCCGAAGACATCGGCCTCGCCATCGGCGTCATGGGCGCCATTCGCGGCTCCGCTGGTGCCATTGCGACGGCTGTTTACGTCTCGATCCTCAACAACAGAGATAAGACGCTCAGCGCCAAATACGTACCCGCTGCGGTGCTTAAAGCCGGACTCCCCTCATCCTCTCTGCCAGCCTTATTCAAAGCACTTGCTGCCGGGACTACTGATGCGCTGGCAGCTGTACCGGGATTCAATGCAGCGGTGGGCGCGGCGTTGGGAAAGGCTGAGAAAGACGCATTTTCCGGGGCGCTGAACACTTTGTTCTTGGCGACTATTTCTTTTGGGGCATGCGGCATCATTGCCTCTCTCTTTGTAAAGAACATTGACCATCTCTTGACGAACGATGTGGTGAGGAAGTTGCATGATAGGACCGTTACTGAGATTCATGAAGCGGTCGAGCTGGACAAGGGTAGTGTCAAACAGGTAGATTATGCTTAGGAATGTGCGTATTGGCGATGTGGAAGGTGAAATCGGGAGTTGGAAAATTTAGCTATGAATGTACTCATCTGGCTGAATCTCCAAAGATCTTGTTCAATCTAAGACCCAAATGGATCCTTTGTGGCCATGCCTCTTTCTGGAGAAATATTCCTTTGCGCTAACATATTCAGCAATCAGCTTTCGAAGCATGAAGTGCCTAGACGTCACGCCAAACAACGCTGGCAATTTTAGGTGGAATATTGTAGGTTTCCGAGATCAATTCAGTAAGCTCTTGGCAAACAGCACGACAATTATATAGGCAGTCGTCCGTTCTCATCATTTTGAATTCTCATGGCGATTCCCGAGAGCAGCAGGAAGGCTTTCCTCATGGCAAGGACTAGGATGGCGCACCCTGCTGATACCACGACTACATGTCCTAATGGTCTACGGCTCTTCTGCATGCTCTGCGCTTCAAATCGAAGCAATGTTGTGTATGGACGAGGAACGTAGTGACGATCTTTCAGATTCAAGATCCTTGACCACTTTCTCCCACCATGATGTATACCTCCCCTGCTATCCTACATTCTTCGACAAACGAATGTATACATCATTCTTCTCCAATCTCTTATACCCAAACTTCATTTTACATTCCTTCTGCTTCAAGTATAAGTTCTCTTTCATACAGCACTCCTTGCGTTCATATACCCAGCATAGTTTTCGTAGTTGGAAAAATATTCACAATGCGGCGAATGGTTTTCATCCTTTCACCAAAATAACAAACTCCGCCGGATCTCCCACGTATCCGGCTCTCGCTTTTCCGCCCTCCTCCTTTCCGACCACACGCCACCGTCTTCCGACCAGAGCGGCAACTCGTGCATCGTCAAAGCTGCCTGACATTTCTCAAACATACTCCCGGACTTTATTCTGGGAGTTCTACCTCCTCAAAATTGTCCACGCATCCGAAACCCCTCTACGGAATCGCACCATTGGCTTGCTCGACTCCGATCTGATGACCGAAGCTTAGATTGCCATGCTTGCTATTATGGGTCCTGCGCTTTTCCAATATCTTAAGCATGCCAAGAGGCCAATTCCTGAGGCGTTTGTCTTTTATTTATTCATCCAACTCGGCGAGGCGGTGCGGTTCTTGCACCATCTCGAGCTCACAGCTGTTGCACTTGGAGACTTGCACGAGGAAATGTAATGCTGGATTCGTGGCGGGACTTCACAGGACTCTTGGATTGGGGAGTGTTTGGTCTTGAATTGGCTGCTAGATATGAGATGGAGGAGATAAAGGGAGACCAGGAAGAGATTGGAAGAATTAAGACGGGCTTTGCACACATTATGGGATGTTTTCACGCAGATGGTGCCCAATCTCACGTACCGCGTCAATGGGTACGAGCTCGTGGAGTCGGGTTCTGGAAAAAAGGATTCAGAGAGGCAAATAATCTTTCGGGATTTCGCCGAGGAAACGGGACGAATGCCGTCGCAGATATGGGGAAAGCAGGCATTGATAAGGTGTTAGAGAAGTTCTTGCCCTTCGTCATTGCGAGGCGGGTGGTGTTTAGCCGGGGAGAGGAGCGACAAAGAAGGTTTGGAAAGTCCTCTAGAGGGAGAAAGTTTTACCTGAGGATATTGCAGAGGTGGTGGCAAGGAAGGTAGGAATAAAGGTATTTCATTGCCTCCCTGGATGCAGTGGTCCTTATAGATCGGATACTCTATCGATCGAATAGCATTCTATTGATCGTTTCTTGTATCAGGACACCGCCTTCAGGCTATTCTTAGCGGTATGAATGTGATGCGTTTAGTGGATCTGGATATCCGATCTAATCTAGTTCTAAAATAAGCGTATTATTTTATGCGTTTTATTATTTTTGGTCTGCACAAGCCTTGTGGATCCCATTTCTAGGCTAAATTAGGGAGAATTTATACCTAGAGGGTAACTAACCGGATCGAACGGTTTATCCGGCTACACGTCCGGACTGGAGCTCCGAGGAGCCTGTGGATTAAATCCGGACACAAAAATATATCTGATCTAATCCGCAAACACCACCGATGTGTATTATGTTCTACATACGTGTGGTGTGCTGAATAAACTAAGAAACATGTATCTGAGGCTTCACAACAAGTTTACCCTTCCAGTAATCTTTTAAGGCATTGTTGACCTTTTCTGCATCCAGGCCCTCAATGATCCCGTATGCCGTTGGCTTTAAGACGCCATCTACAATCATCTTCGGCAGCTCTCTTCAATAGCTCTTCCCCAACGCCGGATCCGCTTGTGGACTCGCAAAGATCATCTTCCTCTCAAACCCGTCCTTCTTGCCTTTAACCTTACTGGCATTAAAATCGCCCCCAGCAACGACAACTACCTTACCAGGCTTCGTAGATGAGAGAAATTTTGGCTCCGAGCTCCTGCCTTGGACCCGCATTCACAGCGTGAAAGACGTACTGCAAGTCATCACCTACGATATCTCTAACCTACTAATCCAATTCTTCGTCCTGTGCGTGACGGTCCAAGACGTGTGTTGCACCATGTTCCAGAAGCTCTTTCTCTCTCTTCGATTTCGAGGCTGTCGTAATGATGGTCCCAAATCCGGCATATTTTGCCCATTCAATTGCGTACTTGCCAATGGCTGACCCGCCTCCTATCACCACCAAACTCAACCTGCTGTAATCATAGCCAGATTTTCTCCCGTAGAATGGTGCCGGTGGAGGAATTCCAGCCCCGTCCTCTCGAAAAAGAGCCCAGAATGCCGTGAGTGGGTTCAAAGCCAGCGTGGCCGCCTCGTTATCGTTGATGCCTTCTGGAACTTTCGCGGCATAGTCTGTCTATACAATGGCATATTATTGCGTCATGCAGTTGTCAGAGTTCATGGGATATCCGTAGCTGAAGACCTTGTCTCCAATACCGAATTTGGAGACGTTCGGTCCGATTGCTGACACAGCGCCCACGACATCAACCGCTAGTGTAGAGGGGAGTCTGTTTTGGACAAAGAGGCCATAATACTGCGCTTTGGCGTCGTGTGGGTTGAGACCAGCAACTGTCAGCTTCACTTGGATTTGTCCCTCTTTAGGTTCAGGGATAGGTCTTGATGATTCGATGAGAGGAGAACCGGTTTCAGTGACGAGGAGAGCCTTTTGCGTCATGCCGAAGGAGGTCGACAACAAATTTTCCCAGAAAAGAATTATTGAATGGATTTAGTCTCAAGTTCTGTCTTCAGATAGTTTGAGGTCGCAGGTGTGAGTATAAGTACTGAACAATAATGCGATGGATCGATTCCTCCGCCCCGTTTGATACTCGATAAGCCATTGGACTAATACACATTTATGGAATATGATGAGTCATTCCCACCGACTGATTTCAACATTCTGATCTGAATGCCGTGACTAGGAATCGTCATTCTCATAAAATGGCTCATACACCAACCTAGCCAACATCTCATCTATTGATCACTTTTGTTTTACTGCATGAGCCCCTGCAGTAAATTTATGTTCAGGTTACGTTGATTTGGTTGCGCAGACTTCTCCTGTATTACAAAGCGACCTGCGCCGAGAGTGACCATTAGTTTGGGTTCAACCAAGAGCAAGATGCAGGTTGGTCAGCCCTACACCTCGCAAATGTGTGTTAACAAGGGTGCCATGTGCTCAGATATCTATTTTTGATTCGAGAGAGGCGCTTGCCTGGTACAACAATTCTCGCGCCGTACGCAAGTAGTCTGAGGTTTATCGGTCGTTCTCATATGCTTGAAAGTTGAAGATCTGCACCTGAAGCGATCCCTCCGCGATCCACTTTTGCAGCTTCTCTTGATGTTCTTCAGAGTACTTGGGGCCCATATTTGCGTCACTGAAAACAAAGCCCTGCATCTTGATACGCTTCCCGGCGAATTGCACAATATTTCGAAGAGGGGGCTCAAGGTTGTATTGAGAGATCATGCCACAGGCGGCTGTGGCTGTAAGTTAACTAAAGACAAAGAGTGGTTGCCAGCAGAGAAGAAACCTACTAATCCTACCAAATGGTTTCATGACATCAATAGCAGCCTCGGGCTGTTTGCCGCCAACATTTTCATAGTAAATATCAAGTCCTTCTAGTGCGAGTCTTGCCAAGGCACCCGCAGGCTTCTCTTTCTTGTAGTTGAATCCACTATCAAATCCAAACTCTTAAATAATGGAATCCAATTTGTCGTCTGAGCCTATACTGCCAACTGTTCCAAACGTTGGTGCGGATGGATGGAAACTGGACAATATATGGGATGATTGATAATATGAATGCAGTTCGAAGGAGAGGGCAAGGGATGAGCCAGAGACGTTCTTCAGGAATCCAACGAGATTTAATAGGGACATTAGAGCCATATAAGAGGCAGCATTTCATACGCATACTTTCGTGACGGAGGACGTTTGGTGAATATAGTTAAAATTATGAAGGTTTCTTCTAGCCTCCGCCAAGGATCCAGGATGACGGTATTACAATATACTTCCAATATACCCTAAAGAGTTAACAAGGAAGTAGAATATATCCAGCATAAGTTATGTTGGTGACTTGGAATTTATGCCTATGCTTTTCTGACTAATGCTGAGGTATTGTCAATCCACAATCCAGGCGCAAGCCTCAATCGCCACGTTTAGACAATGTCGGCTAGGCCGTGTCAGCTCTAGTCAAGCCACTGTTTCAGCAACGTACAGTCTCCCCCCCTGTACGGCTCGTACACGTCTGTGCACATCCGTGCATCGAGGATTCGAGAATCCTTGCAAGTTTGTATATAATTCCCAAACCCGGAATGATTACAGATGCCTAAGCTTTCCACCGTTATAAATGACTGTTTCAACCCCCTGCCGGCACCTCACTCGTGATGAACGACTACAGATTCAAACTCTCCGCAATTCAGGCCTCTCGTACGGCCGGATAGCATAGCAATTAGGCCTCTCCCGGAGCACTGTCCAGAGCTGTATTACCGGTCCTACTACTCCAACAAAACCCCGTGGTCGAAGGCGTCTGCTAAGTACCCCAATTCGCCATAGGCTGATCCTTTATGCAACTCAGAACGCCGTACAAAGGAGAAAGCCTTGGAGGCAGATTGCTAAGGAGCTCGGAATTACTGTATCGGATAAGGTTCTTACTGCGGCATTCCATCAGGAGGGCTACTACCGTCGAAAGGCTACTAAGAAGCCATTTATTACACCTCAACAAAAGCTACAGCGGCTACGGTGGGCCTACGAGCATCTAGAGTGGACTAAGAGTGATTGGGACCGAGTTGCTTGGACTGATGAATCCTCCTTTTGTCTCTCCTTTGGAAATGTATTTGTTACTCGACTACCTGAGGATAAGCTTCATCCTGACTGCCTTATTCCCCGGTTTCGAGGCTATTCAGAGTGGATGGTTTGGGGTCTAATTACACCAACAAGAAAGGGGCCCTTAGTATTCTTTAAAAAGGAATGGGGTAGTGTGACTAGCCAAGTCTACCGTGAGAAGATTCTCCCTTATATCCTTGCATTTTGTGAGGTATACGAGGGCGTTATTGGGCCTGGAAATATGATTCTTATGGAAGATGGATCGCCAGTTCATACTGCTAGGCTGAACCAAGAGGAGTATAGATGGCATAACATTGTTAAGATGTGGTTTCCTGCCAATTCACCAGACCTGAACCCTATTGAGAATATTTGGAAGAAGCTAAAGGATGCAGTATACCGTCGGCAACCTCGAACATCGCAGGAGATGAGGCAGGTGCTGCAGGAGGAATGGGAGGCCCTTGATTTGAGCGAGATATCTAGGATCTGCCGTACTATGAGGGCTAGGTGTGAGGCAGTTATTGCAGCAGCAGGAGGGCCGACAAAGTGGTGATTACATAAAGGATTGGCATTGATTTGTATGTAAAATTGAATGAAAAGTATGCTGGCCCTTGCGTAGCGCACAAGCCTACCGCACAGACGTGTACGAGCCGTACAGGGGGGGAGACTGTATGGGTTTGTAGATAGGGATATCAGCACCTTTCAATCAACAGGCGATTCAATCTTTACAACAGCTTCCAGCTAACAGACAAGTTA